>CATIWO010042978.1:0-13457 GCA_949673435.1 Macaranga tanarius
ATTGTTATTCCCATAACAATAACCGATTAAGGACATTTAGAATAATTAATAATATTATTCAAGGACATTATTATATAATAAACATGCAAATCATCATAATAATAAATTCTCATAAATAGTCAAAATACCATGTCCATACAATAGGCCTAGAGCACTATTACTAACAGTGGGCTATACTTATTGGAGTTTCAACCAACTACCACTGGTGATATGGACCAAATAGATCTATAGTTCTTGGAGATGGTAAAAGTGTGGCCCGTGTGCGCAATGGTATTTTTAAAGAACATAACTTTTGACTCCGGATGAATGACAGGGCCCATAATATATCAAATCGAAGTTGGTTCAGAGATCCACATGGCTAGTGGTTAGGAAAGCCTATTGCATCCACTTTTGGTGCCCAAATTCTATTGTTTAGGCTATTTTGGGGAGTTTAAAAGTAATATGTTCATATTTTGTGTTATTTTGTTGGATTTTTATTAGGGTTTGATTAGGCCCATTCCTTTTAGGGTTTTTTTTATGAACCTATAAATTTATCTTATTCAGATGTGTGAGAATCTTAGTTTTTGATTGACCAATAAAATTTCTTTGATTTTCTTCTAATTTCGGTTCTTGATTGAATTCAACTTTTAATGCCTATTATTCTGGTATTCGTGTGAATCAATAGATAATAGAAGATTGATTTCTGGCATTCGTGTGTGAGTCAACAGATTTCAATAGTTATCTATAAGTTTTCGCTACATCAGCTGGTCAATAATTATACTTTAGAGCCACCCTATACTCTACCAATATTATTAATTCACTATTCCAATATTATAAGATAAGTACATTTTTTATGTAAAATTTTAATTTTTAAAAAAAGATATATATTTAAATTAAATAACAAATATATTCTTATATGATTAATTGAAATTAAAATCTTTTTTGTTAATGATAGCATATATATGTATATATGTGTGTGTGTGACATTTTATTATATGTAAAATATGTAATAAATATATCACAAAAAATAGTACATATATTTATTTATTCTAGTTATAATTATTTTTTAAAAACTTAAAAATAGTGTAGACAATGTAATTTTGAACCAAAACTACGTAGTTTTGGTTTAGGGTTACTATATGTTTAATGTTAACTTTGTGTCTTTTTCACCCAGCAGCTCCTTTTCCCGCTTGTTGTCGCCATCAATTTTTGTTGAATCACCATCATTTTGTTCTTCCTCAAAAAGAATAGGCACAACAACAATTGCTGCTTTCATGAACCAGCCAAATATATGATCAAATTTAATAAAAACAGTATCGTGGAGTAGTAGATTGTTGCTTTACCAATTAGCATGAACCGATAATGGGTAGATCGCAGCTTCCAGTAATAATTGCAAGAACCATCCGATTTTAGTGTCAAAATTAGCAATCCATTTTCATCTCTGTCAGTCAATGGTGGATTTTGATTTAAGCAATATTTAATCTTTCGATTTAGGAACCATTCTTCATTTTACTTCAAAATCACTCTTCTATTGAATCTGGTACTCCAATCAAGCAGAACAAACCTTGAGAGATATAGGGACTAACTAAGTGCTAAATCTCATTTTTGGAACTTCCAACCACCACCTCTGTGCTCCGCTGCTGTCTACCATGAGGGCTTAGTGAGTGCTTGGCTTAGATGGAGGACTAACTGAGTAACTGAGCTGTGCATTTTTATTTTTGTATTGAATTTTACTTCTAGTGAATAGATTGAGCAGTACTTGTTGGTACTTGTTGTTCTGTTTTGATAAAAGTTATTTTGCCTATATATGGTGTAAAAAAAAGAAAAGAAGGGTCTACCTATTTAGTACTTGTTGTCCTGTTTTGGATTTCATTTATTTTTTTCGTTTTTCTTCCACTTCTGAATATGTTTTATTATGTAATGATTGATTATTATGTTTTTTTTTTCATATATTTTTGAGTCAGTTTGTGCATTTGGTTGTTATGTTAATATAGTAACTATTTTGATTTTATGTGCAATGTTTCAGAGGTTTGTGCATTTGGTTGTTATGTTAATATAGTAACTATTCGATTTTATGTGCAATGTTTCAAAGGTTTGTGCATTTGGTTATTCTATTAACATAGTAACTATTTGATTTATGTGCAATGTTTTAAAGGAAATTAGATTAGTTAGAAGTATTGCCCAAGAAGCTCAAAGCTTAAACCTTCAGAAGTGAGGCATCTTCTCAATCTATTACTGTAACTAGCTAGGTACATAACTAATTTTATTTTAATAAATTTATTTTAAGAGACAAAATTTTTTGGTACATTGTTATGTTAATTATGATGTTTAGTTCAGTAGCAATTTTGAATGTTTAAAATTTTGGAGTTTTGTTTCCCTAATTTTGGGGATTGTAACTATTGCTAATGGAAGAGTGTTGCCTAATGGGAGGGTGTCAAAGGCTAGTGTGATATTGGGTATATTTCCCAGGAGTTATAGGAAGTCTGTCATCTCAGTGCTTATTATTTTATAAATCTTTTCATTTTACTTTATGTAGTTTGGTGGTTAAGCCTAGTGTTACATGGGGGATAAGACAGGGATGTTGATAGCAATGTGATGAGGTTGGCCTTTTGATATGTGAAAAAAAATTCTTATTTAGACTATAAAATCTTTTTTTTTTGGCATATAATATTTTTTACTTACATCCTCCCAAGTTTTATATCTATAAATTGAATGAGCCAGAATATATTTTAAATTTTTTATGTTTAATAAAAAAAAATTATAACATCAATGTACATTGTAAAATTACCTTTTGATTACTCTTAAAAAATTTTCCAAAATCAAACTATAAAAGTTCCATTTGATTAACGCCCAACCTTGTTTAAGTATTTTGAATTGAAGTTACAAGTTCAATTTAAATTGACCTCTAATTATGATAGCATAATTTAAAGGAATTTTGACGCCCAAAAGCCATAGCTAAAGTCAAAAGTGGAATTGTTTATACTGTTATAGACAAATCTAATCTATGTATCATATTTGCATGTTGTAGAATATGCATGAATTCCAATATAGAAGTAAAAATCTTTGTAAAGAGAGTATTAGATTGTGTAGGTGATGTGGGTTCAGGCAAAGTAAAGAAGCATCTAGTTTATCTTATTTGGGAACTTTTCATAGAAAGAGGAACATACACAAAATCATATATATTAAGTACCATGTTATAAGAGTAACTACATATATATAGCCATTTCTTATTTTATTTTTTAATTGAAGAATAAGATAACTTATTTTATAGTTTGTTTGATTTAACGGCGTTCATTCACTAGAGAGGCTACTGTTTGATCTGTGGTATTGTCATTGTCTGTCATTAATTATTATTAATTTTCTACGCTACAACAGGTATTTTTAATTTAATATTAATTAATTGTATAAAATTAGGCAAATAATAACAATTTGTTTATATTAGTTTTATTTTACAAGTGCATTGTTATGCAAAAAATTGGCTTTGTAGGTGGGGATATAAGGATGATGTTTTGAAAGTGGTTTTTTAATTTGCGGATCTTATTTTGATATAATACATGATTTATATTAACATATTAATTTTTGATAAAATTATTTTGATAATTTTGAAAATTAAAACTAAAAGAATTATAATTAGCCGTAGATGCCCATTTAGTGATCTCCTCACCAGATAGTGAGATTTCATTGAACTGTCCTAGATGATAGCATGGGAATGCATTATGTATATGTGTTAACTACAAATGGACGTATATAAAATCATACATATATCAGAATTTTGGTGCTTTCGCATATAGAAAAATATGCATGTCCAGATGATAACCTTATATAGGTTAGTATATCGTATGAGCTAACATATTTTTCATATCATGCAATTAGAGAACTACGGGGAGATGTTGCTAAAATATCTACATATGTATGGTTAAAGTGTCCATTTATAGTTCCATGTACCGTGCTTTTCCAAGTGGGTTAAGGCTATACCTTTTAAATTAGTTAAGGGGATATAAAGATGATGTTAGCATTAGTTATATATGATTTCATAATATAGTTAACTTACAAATATCAATTATTACTATTTCACTTAAAATCCTAACTTGGTTTTGTTATGTAATTAAACCTGCTTATTGCTCACAGATCAGGAAGATTGAATGATAGGTTAAGATAGGCAGTGGATGTATGCCAGATTGGATAATAGATGGATAAAACCTGAATTTATAACTGGAATTGACCAGTTTATGGCTTTTGCAAAAATACATCCAGAATGTATGGATGATGAAAAGATCAAATGTCCTTATAATCATCGTAAATGTCGGAATAGGAATTATCTAGATGAGGATACAGTTAAGGTACATCTTGAAAATAATGGATTTATGGCGGATTATTATTGTTGGTATCATCATGGAGAAATATATGTATCTCACTCAATGGAACAAAATGCTTGTCAAACTACTGCTAACATATGCATCTCACTCAATAGAACAAAATGCTTATTAAACTACCACTTTTGCATATATAGAAGATAGCGAGACTTTTAATGCAATGCAGTCTATAGTGTATAATGTTGCTGGTCCTTCTTTTAATCTAATTGAAATGAAAGAGAGTCCAAATCCTATAACACAACATCTTTTTGAAATGCTTAAAGCAACAGAGCAAGAGGTGTGGAAAGGAAATCCTTATAGCCATTCTCAGTTATCTGTAGTGGCTAGATTGTTGAATATTAAGGCTGAACACCATATCTTTGAAAGTTGTTATGATGAAATATGTAAGTTAATGTCAGAATTACTTCCAATAAATAATTTAATTATAGATAGCTTCTACAGCATAAAAAAGTTAGTTCGAAGTTTGGGTTTGCCAGTACAAAAGATTGACTATTGTAAGAATAATTGTATAATCTGCTGGGGTGAAGATAGTGACTTGACTTATTGTAAAATTTATTTCTTCTCATTTTAAGAGACAAAGGTGGGGATATTCCAAACATAAAAGACATGTTCCATATAAAAAGATGTACTACTTTCCTCTAGCTCCTCGTCTACAAAGGTTGAATGCATCTGATGCAACTGCAAAACATATGAGATGGCATATTGAACAACCAAATGAGGAAGGTGGTGTCATGTGCCATTATTCAAATTCTCTTGCTTGGAAGCATTTCAATCGGACACATCCATCATTTGCATGTGAAAGTCAAAATATAAGGTTAGGTTTGTGCACTGATAGGTTCTAACCGTATGGGCAATCAAGTCAGTAGTATTCATCATGGTCTGTGATACTAACTCCATACAATTTGCCAACTTGGATGTGCATAAAGAAAGAGTATATGTTTTTAACTGTCATCATTCTTGGGCTGAAAAATTCTAAGAATAAGTTGGATGTTTTTTTACAACCACTAATTGTTGAGCTAAAAAAATTATGGGATGTTAGTATAGAAACATATGATGTTTCTATGAAGAGGAATTTTTAGTTGTGAGCTACTTCGATATGGATAATAAGTGATTTTCCTGCTTATTCAATGTTGTCAGGTTGGGGTATTGCAAAGAAGTTTGCTTGTCCTTATTGCATAAAAGATTCAAATACCTTTACTCTTAGTAAAGAAGGAAAAACATCATGGTTTGACAATCATAAAAAAATTTTACCTGATGATCATGAATTAATATATAATATTTTCTATAAGTAATTATTTTTTATAATTTTTGTATATAGGCACATTTACAATCATGTCACATTCATAACCAAATGATCAAAGACCTTGCAAATGGACCACTTTATAGGGTTAAATTATTTCCTGGGTATTATGTTAATAGATATAAGTTCCACACAAAGGAACATGGTTAAAATAGTAAAGTAATGAATAGTGGAGTGTGTATTAAAGGCTCTAGCCATAGTGCAAATGAGCTATAGTAATATGGTCGATTGCAAGAAATTATGGAGTTAGAGTATCACGCTCTACCAAGCAAGTGAACTATACTGTTTCAAGTGCTCATAGTTTGATTCGAACTTAAATTGTGGTAAGAGAATTCACCCATAATACAAACTTGTAGAAGTCAAGAGCGGAAGAGTATTCAATAGATATGATCCATTTATTCTTACTGTGCAAGCAATACAAGTGTATTTCGCAACTTATCCTACTTTGAAGAGAAATGCTAATGATTGGATCGATGTTTGCAAAATAAAAGCAAGGTCTATTGTGGAGGTACCAGACTTCAATGCATGTATACCTTCCGATGCGATTGCATTTCAAGAGGATGTCAGTGATCAACATGGAATTGATACAATATTAAATGATAGATATTAACCTTTAAATGATATGAATGGTTCATTTATTGATATTGATGATATTGAAATCGAGAAAAATGTTGAAGTGGACTTGCAAACTGAAGAAGATGATGACGAAGACACTAATGTAGAACAAGAATTTGATACTAATGATGGTGATGAAGACGATGAAGAACAAGAATTTGATGATGATGATGATGACTACTAGATGGCTAGATTCATGTTTTAATGTATTTATTTTAAACAACAAATATATAACTTACTATTCAATGTTATAATTAATATGATATTATGTCCTTTATAAAACAATGATGTTATGTACATATTTTAACTTGTTCTTAGTATAATCACTATATATTTTTTTATAGTTATGAGTAGCTTACCGATCACTTTTAAGAGACATGGTGAGGATGTTCTCATACCACCATCATCTCTAGCACACACTACAGTGACAACACCTTCTACATCATCATCCATAGATCCTACAAGCAGGCTTTTGGTTCGAGTTGAAGAAAATAAGTAAAGAATTTACTTAATTTTATCTTATATATATTTATGTGTGTGTTGTTGTGTGTGTACGACATCGTTGTTTCCAAGTTTTAAAGAGTGCATGTGAAATTGGTTTTTTTTTCCAAATTAGTATTGTTGAAGTTATAATGATTTGTTGTCTCCTATTTATTTTTATATGTATAACATTACCTTTTTTTTTAGGTTAGTTCTTGCTGGTTGTGGTTTATTTCCTCCATCTCAAGAAATCTCAACTTATATGACTTTAAAATTTGAAGAAAGACAAGAAACAACCGCATATAGTGGGAAGCATATCTCCCTAGTTCTTAAAGACTTTTATCAGGAGGAGTTTACAGTTAGAATATTTGTTATATTTATTATTATAAGAATAAAATAAATTCAAAATGATTCTACAATTATAAGTTTATATTTTGGGGTATATTTTATAATTAAAATTTTTGTTATGTTCATAACTTACAATTATTTTATATTACGGAAGAAGTATGCTTGGGACCCTTTAGATGAAGAGTCTATTAAGAGTTGTTAGTGACAAAATATTAAAGCGCACTATACCAAGCATATCTATGGTTGGAGGCATTCTAAGGATGGCAAGCCTGGTTGCATAACATAAGAAATTTAGGATAGTTAGCAATAATATTGGAGCACTCCAGAATGAAAAGGGAAAGCTCAGAAAGCTAAACAGAATCACTTAACTGAGATAGCTTGTCTAGGTACCGGTATGACTAAGCATACGTGTGGATCTCGATCTATAGTGGAGCATTCTTTAAAAATGGTAAATTATTAATTACTTAATAATGAACTAATTTGTATTTGTTAGAGTTTTTTTTTTTTCATTTTTAATCATCTAGACATGTAAGTAGTAACTTATTAATTATTCTAGACTAAAGAGTTAAAATGTCGGCCGAACAATTGGGAGCTATTCAGGAAAGTGCACACAAAAAAATATGGAACTTTTGTAGATACAAGGTCAAAACAAGTGAATGTATGTTTATCTTTTATTTTTATTAATTTTTATTGTATTTATAATTATTTAACTACAAAGTCCTAAACTAACTTGAATAATTTATTTTATTATAGGATCGTGTGGAGGAGTTGGTATCTTCTGCATCTCAGCATTTAGAGGATAGTTCACAACCTCCACTAGTTGACATAGACACTCTTTATTTCGAGGTTATAGGTGGAGAAAAGAAGAGGCGTGTATATGGTCTAGGCTCACAAGCTGCATTTTTCTATCTTGCTTCTTTCCAAAGTAGCGGGACCTCATATGCATCACAATCTACTGTATCAGCTGCTCGAGTTAGGGAGATTGTGCAGCAAAAGCTCACTGATAAGCAAGCAGAGTTGGATAGAAAGATTGTTGAGCTAAATGCATAAACAAAGCATCTACATCAGATGGAGGAGTAAATGCAGTCTTCTCGAGAGTTTCACGGATCAGGATCTTCAGCACCTTAAGCTAATGTTGATGACTTGTTTGATGTATAAAATATTATTATTGTTGATGTATGCGGGTATTAATATTTAAGTTTGACTGACATTAGTTTTATATGTTTTTATGTACACTATTTATTTTATTTTATGAAATGCATTTCTCATTGTTGAATTTGAATGTCCAACTATTAATTCTATTAACATATGTTAAATTTTTTTGTAATTAGAAATAATATTAAATTTATAAAAATAATATAAAATTTGATGACAAAATGTATTAATAATGACAAATTGGTGGCAAAAATATTAGTGATGAATTGTCCATCACTAATTTGTCAGTAAATTGTGATGGTTTAGTGATGGAACTGTTAGTAACGGACATTCCGTCAAAAATTTATCACTACATTGTGACGGAATAGTAACGGATTGATGACAGAATTTTTAGTGACAGAAAATCCGTCAACAATACGTCATTTATTTGGGACTAAATTGTGATAGAATAGTGATGAAAAATTTTGTGATGAATTAGGAATGAAATGTCTAGTGACAGACACTTTGTCATTAATCCGTCATACAATTATGATGGACATGTACTTTTTCGACATTTATTTTTTTGTGACGTAAATGTATTCAGTCATAGATTTCTTACAGATAATTCGTCACCAATTCGTCACTATTATTTATGACGGATGCTTTTTCCATTATTAAAAATAGTGCCGATGAAAATTGT
Source organism: Macaranga tanarius (assembly GCA_949673435.1). Lineage (NCBI taxonomy): Eukaryota > Viridiplantae > Streptophyta > Magnoliopsida > Malpighiales > Euphorbiaceae > Macaranga > Macaranga tanarius. The sequence continues at coordinate 8,930 of CATIWO010042978.1, forward strand.
GACGACGATGTTTCCGTCACTAAACCCTATTTGTGACGGAATAGTGATAAACATTTTCATCACTATTATGTTGTTTTCTTGTAGTCATAATAGCACATAATGCTTGGAGAACCATATTCATCTTCAATATCAACTTGCAATTGCGTACATATTGCAACATACCCTTCCACTCTCTTATACCAATAATCTAATGCATCGTGGCCTCTTTTATCATAATTATAACATTGGTTATTCTTGCTACGATGTGACTTGTCCTCCAATTTATCATGCTTATTGTTACCTCCCCCTTATTGTCATTTCTACCAGCCTTCTTACTTTGGCTTTCCACTATCTCTTGATATTGTAGTTTTTGGATCCTTACCCTTCTTATTGCTAAAGCAAGTTTTCTCCTCTTTCTTAATCGAGACTTTTGACTTTCGTTTATCTAGAGCCTCTTGATTATCCATGATATTTTCTAATTCATTTATACTTATCTCCTTCGACCATCCATAAGTTTTCACAACAATAGCATTGAACTCTTTTTATAACCTATGAATTATAATTCTTCTCATTCTTGTCTCGATTATTTTATTTTTAGGATTCAACTTTGAAATTTATTAACATAATGATTTAGCATTAATGAAATATTCACTCACTGTCATGTCTTACTATAAATTGATAATAACTCATTCTTAAGTTGTTATAGCTTGGCATCATTAATCCAAGCAAATAACCCAGTAAAAGTGTCTTATTCCTCCTTGGGGGTCTTTTCTTCTTTAATGCATTGTAACAATTCATCCTTTACTAATATTGATAAAGCATGCATTGCTTATCAACATGAATCTTCCTCCTTTAAAGATCTTTTTGACTTGTTGGAGGTGACATTTTGCTTCTTCTAACAATCTCCCATAAATCTTGACCAAACATGTAAAATTACACACAAGTCCACCAAGTACTATAATTACTATTATTAAACATTTCAAGACTATTTATCGAAGTAGTCATCTTCACTATAGTGACTTGATTACCTTCTCCAATTAATCAAATAAGCTTGGTCTTGAATAATGAACTTGATAGTCCCTAACTATGCATTAATGGTGCCTCAGCATGATATGATCTTAAATTGCTTTCTTAAAAATCACTTTATAGATAGTTTCCAACCGCCTACTCTAATACTAATGTAGAATATGTGGACTCAATTGAAAAATATTTTTATTGCACTAATTGAGATTTTCTACAAGTGGATTTGTATAACACTCACACACTAATACTTTTACACAAGACACTCTCAAATCCTTACTTTTGCACTATACACTAAGCACTCACTATATTTTTATTGCACACACACACACACTTAATTATCATATGCCTTAACTGAACAGATAAGACAAAACTTGTACTTGTATTTATAGATAGAAAAGTTCAATGGATCAAGGCTCTACTGCCTTCCTTGAAGTTGGTAACTTAAAGTTTCAAAGAAACTTTCTAATGTCAGTGGAGTTACAATAATTTTTTCTTTTAAGAATATGAAAAAAGGTAAGAGAAAGAGTGAAGGTCCGTGGGCTTATTTTATCATTAATAAGCCTTTATCCTTGTTTGCCGAGCATAGTAGTATTAAAAGCCTAAAAATTACGAAAGCCTAACTCACTATCTTTCCTTGATTTTGTTAGTGTCACCAAGAGCATGAGTAAAATCTACATTCTTGTTGTTTCCATTCCCACCACAACTTAGCCATCAATGCATCAATACTATGACAAATGAACATCGGTATACGAAAGCAACTAATCATGTACAAATGGATTGCTTGAGCATCTATTTTGATTAAGATAGTTCTGCTTGTTACTAATGTCTCCTTCCTATTCGTTAGTTTTTTTACATACTCGAGTGACAAGTGATTGGAATAACATCTTCTTTGAGTGTCCAGTGACTGCTAAGAGGCCAAGATTATGTGTTTATCCACCCGCTTAACTCTAATAATATTTTAAAGATGAATACATTGTTATTCTTGAGTATTAGCATTAAAAACTATTTTTGATTTTTTATAGTTAATTTATTGACCCGGTACTTTGTTATATGTTTACAAAATGTCACGAGTTACTATAATCTCGATTTGATTAGTACTACAAAAGTTATACCATCATCCCAAAAAAGGGGTAAATAGTATAGATGATCATCACTAAATTTTGTGCATGTTTCATTATAATTTCATTATAATTTGATTACAAAATTTTAATTTATATTTTTTTAGTTATCAAATTTCTATTTAGTTTTTCAGAGTAGTCTTTATAATATGTTTTGGTTTAAAAATAATCAAGTTTTATCATTTTAGTCTAAAATTTAAAGATAGGATACAAATAAGTCCATATTCACCATCTCTATTATGCTCTCTTATATTTGTTTCTTATGGTGTTTGAAGTATTTGAGACTTTTTTTTACTGTTTCTTTTTATACGAGTAAGGTTAAATTTAAGAGTATTTGAATGGTTCTTTGTTAGCCATTGGAGGACTTTATTTTTCTCTCTCTTTACTTGGTTGTTTAAATAACATTCCTTTATATTTTAGCATACCTTTCTTGAATTTAAGTACCAGCAATATGCTTATTTGGATACATACTAGATCGAAAATGACACAAGCAGCAAGAGTGAAATGTGAAAGGTAGAGGTGGATGTGTTTTGATATCAATTATTTTTACTGTCATCTTTTTTGTTTACTAGGGGTTTTTTTTTTTTTTTTTTTTTGGACTTTTTGTTTATTTTTATTGGATTAGTCCATTGAATTTAGGCCTCATGTACTTCATCTTTAGAATTAACTATATTCACTTTGTTGTTGCTCAAAAAGCTAATGTTGCATGTTTAAAAGCATTTCTGCAATAAAATTGATAAAAAAAGGGTCATCGTAATCTTATGAAAAAATAGAATTAAAATAATAAAATTTGTTTAGAAATTCTAATTATCTTATTAGTATTTGGTTTAGTTATCAATAATTACATAAATTTAAAAGTTGAAATTATAAATAAATTATACAAAATTTTATTTAAACTTAACACATTCAATTTGAATTTGTAAATGAATTTTGTAAAGTTTTATGGAGATTAATTTTATATATTTTAAAGTTGATGTATATTAATTTAAAATTTTTTTAAGTTGATATATCTTGATAGACTTTTTTTTTAAAAAAAAAAAATTATGTTGTTAAGAATTTTTTATTAAAAATTGCATTAAAGATAATGGCTTTCCGGCCCTTAATGTGTTCCAAAGTGAGATTCATGCATATGAAGCAAAATAACTATATAGCAGCCGCCGGTGTACAACTTTATTCCACCTTTCAAGCATAAGAAGCAAAATAACCATAGCAGCCGCCGAGATACAATTTTATTCACCCTTCTTTTTTTCTAATAATTTGAAGAAAACAAAATTAATAAAGGAAACACAGCCATCATTATTGAACAAGTCAAAAAATAATAAATTGCAAAACGACAAATGAAAGTCATTTTTTTTTTGAAAAAAAATGAGAAGTCATTTTTATCTATAAAGCATGTATACGTTACAAAGAAAATGGATAGAAGTATTTATATTCTACTCATCATTACAGCCAAAAAGAAAAAGAAAAAGAAAAGATAGAGATATTTATACTCCACTCATCAATATTTATATTTTATATTTGATGTATTTGAATTACAAGACTTTATATTAATATTTATTTTTTATTTATATATCTTTTAACTTGTAAATTATTTAATCAAATTTTTATTTCATTAAGTAAAATTATTTTCTATTGATAATTTTTTATAACTAAAATTAGAATATATATATATATATTATTTATTCATATAATATATATAACTAAAATTAGAACTTTTCATTGTTTAATATAAAATGAAAATTTATTTATTTTTATGTACCAACAAAAATAGATATTAATGTAAAATAAAGGTTATTATATTTTTTATATTTTAAATATATTAAATATAGAGTGCAAAAATTATCACTCATCAAAAAGAATTGTTATTTCATACATATTTTGAATATTATATTATTTATATTTTAAATATATTAAAAGCCTATAAATTACGAATGCCTAACTCACTATCTTTCCTTGATTTTGTCAGTGTCACGAAGAGCACCAGTAAATTCTACATTCTTGTTGCTTCCATCCCCACCATAACTTAGCCATCAGTGCATCAATACTATATATGAGAAATGAACATCGGTATACGAAAGCAACTCATCATGTGCAAATGGATTGCTTGAGCATCTATTTTGATTAAGATAGTCCTGCTTGTTACTAACAATAATGGCTCCTTCCAATTCGTTAGTTTTTTTTACATACTCCATCCACAAGTGATTGGAATAACATTTTCTTTGAGTGTCCAATGACTGCTGAGAGGCCAAGATTATGTGTTTATCTGCCCGCTTAACTCTAATTATATTTTGAAGATGAATACATTGTTATTCCTGAGTATTAGTGATAAATATGATAATGTCATATCCCCATATCTATAAATCTCAGTTCAAAGAGGACTCTCTGACTACATAATCAATAAGGATAAA
>CATIWO010042986.1:0-30850 GCA_949673435.1 Macaranga tanarius
TCATGATATATGATTATATCATTTTGATGTAAAATAGTGTTAATATCAAGTACAATTTTAAATAAATATTATATAATACAATTAATTAAACTTTATTTAACATATTTATTAGTTAGTATTATCATTATTTTTTGTAATGGATTTTAAAGTAATTTTTTTATTTAATTGTTGCTAATAAATATAAATTTAATCAATAATATAAATTTCCGAATTTCTTAACCGTACCGAACCATACCGATCCGTTCCGAAAGAACCAAATCTTTGTACCGAACCGTACCGAAAAACTGGTACGACACAGTATTCCCATACCGAACAATACCGAAAAATGGTACTGGTACTGGAGATTTTATTTTTAAAATTCCCGAAATATGGTACGGTACTGGAGATTTTTTTTCCCCGGATTTACCCGAACTGTGCTCACCCCTATCTGTTACATCTCATCATTCTAACTCACAAGCGTACTAATTATAGAATAGATTTCAATTGATATAACCATAAATTTACCATAACATATAGTCATATAATTAAATTATATATAATTGCAATTATCAAAATTTCATATTCTACACAAAATGAGGTTCTTAAATTGATATACATGAGCCATTAAATTGAAAAATTGGATAGAAAGTATAGAACTACTAGCAAAACTTCATTCAAATAATATTTTATCATGTAGTTTTTCATTCATTCAAGAAATGTTATGTTTTAAATTATCACGAAAAATAGATAGTGTATTGGTACAACTGTAAAAGTGATTTTTTTTTCTTTATTCATAATACTTCAATACTAATTATGTAATTTGTCCCTCAGAAATTTTTGATTTATAATTATAAAAATATTGAATTTAGAGTTTTGGAGTATAAAATTTTATACAAATCAATAAGATATTGGAGAAAATTACTACATAAACAATAACATTTAACTAGTATTAGCATGGGGAAAGAAGCCAGTGAAGTTATACAACTAAATAAGATACGAGAAATAACATTTAATCAACTAAAATAAGTTCTCCATAATTGATTGTTGTTAAGGTTATTTGTAGTGTAATGAGGGTAGAAGATTGAATTTATACAACTAAAATCCTTGAAGGATTAGGAGATGTAAACATAAGCAACTAGGAAAAGTAATTTGGATATTTTACTTTAAATATAATTAGAAACTGTTTGGGACTGTTATTGAGGGTATTAATTTGGATATTTTACTACTACTTTTTTTTTTTACTGCTATTAATTTTTGGAAATATAATTAGATCCTTAATAAAAATTGAATAAATTTGACATAATTTATAAAGTTGAAGATATAAATTGAAATAACTTTCAAAATAAGATTTAATTAATAATTGAACCAAAGTTCAAGACATATACATCCACATGTTAGCAATGCAAGACATTTTCCTGTAATATTAAATTTAATAAGCACTTGTAATTGCAGTTCATTTAATAATAATACATGCAATGCACATAGATTTAAAAACCCAAAATTTGCTATATTAGAAGTCTTATCACCTTCTCAACTCAAATGGCAAAGAGTGACAAAAAAAATGAAGTAATAAAATCTATAGTTGGTATTACAACTTTACTAGTGAATATGGATTCAGATCCATGCAACTCAAGACTAAACTCCTTGTATAGTATCAATGTAAATGGGATCGACTGTGAAAAATTAAACCAGCTCAAATTTGGTTCGAATTTGAATAAATTTTTTGTTTTGGAGCTCAAACTCTGCTCAAACTGAATTCACATTTAAAAAATAATAATTTTGTATTTTAAACTCTACTCAAGCTCAAGCCAGTCTCGACCTTGAAAAAAAATTATTTTTTTAGAAGAAGAAAAAGAAAAGGGAAGGGAATGTGGATAAAAATATCAAAATAAATGAATGGAAAAAGTGGATAGGATGATGGATCCCACTTATAATCTGATGATAGGTTTTTTTTTTTACACGTCAGATTCAAAGCAACGGTTCTATAACAAATATATAATTAAACGTTAGGATAGGGTTTATGTGACTTAATTTAGGATAATTTACAATGATGGTACCCAAGTTTTTCACGAGATCCCATTATAATTTACAATATTCATTTGGTCACTTAATACTGTAACATCCATAACCTTGAGATGATTAGTCGGTGTGATTAAGTAATAATATTTATTATTTATTTTGGTAGAAAATAACTCAATTAAGGGATTAGATTAAAAAAAAGGGCAAGATTGAATTAAATTAAAGAAAGTTTAGGAAGGATTAAAGAGAAAGAAGTGACAAGTTTAAGGACTAGAAAAAAATTATTTGAAACTTGGAAGAATGGAGTTACAACAGTAAAAAAAAAGAAGAAAGAAAACGTTGGGAGAAGAAGAAAAAGAAAAAAAAAAAGGAGGAAGAAGAAGAAGGAGCTGAGATTTGCTTTGGAATTGGATTTGAAATTCTACAATTCGTGAGCAAAATTTCTACCAACTTCTTCTTCTTATGAATCAATTTCATTTCTTGAAATATTATTTTTTGGTTGAAGTTGATTCTTGAATTTGAATTCTAAAAGTAGGATGTTAAAGTATGAAAAATGCATAAAATTGAAGCTATAAATGTGTAAAAATAAGTAAAGCATGTGTTGGAATGAATTCTAAAATATTTTGGTTGATAATATATTGATTATGTATTGAAATTTGGTTATTTCGGATGCAGAATGCCTTTACTGGTCGAACAGGCGATGCCACACTAAGGCACCGCCTCAGTAGCACTAAGAAGCCGCCTTTGTGGCCAGTGCCTACGATAAATTGGACTTAAACATAAAATTTTACAACCTAACATCAACTAGAAGCATGTCAACACCCATATAAATACTTAAGTCACTTAAATTGACCTAAAATGGGTTATATAGAACCTATTTTACCAAATATATGTGAGATTTAGTTACATATATATATGTAATTATAGAATTGAGTTATTTAAGTGAACTTAGAGTTGGTGTGCAAGCCGTACTTTGAAAAGCAAAGGATAATTGAATGACTAACACCAAATCTTAACAACAAACGCAAATGATATCAAATCCTAACCAATCAAAATACTATAAGGTTAAGGATTTTAAGTTTATTAAATTATAAAGTATGATAACATCTGATAAACTTCCAAGTTTTAAAATGAATACAGAAAGTATTCAAGTCTCCAATATAGATACTAAAGATATAAAATGCTCCAATGACATCACACATAAGAATGATCTTAGAAATTACAATAATAATGTTCAAATAAGAATGACATTGATGATTTATAAAAAGTGACAATTGAAGAATGTTATGGGAAACGAATGTGAGAAGAAAGGCATGAGAAAATAAAAATAATACATGAATACACAAGAACTTTTAAAGAATAATATAACGATGAGCATAAGCACATATGGCACTAAGAGATAGTAAGTCCATGTCGGGGACATGACAGGGTTAGTAAATGAGTACAACCGATGCTTAGTGCCGGGTACACATCTTACCCTATAGATGTAAAACCATTCTTAGGGTATATGTATAACCGCTACTTGGGGCCGGATACATATTTTACCTAAGCTTGGCATTCATAAGAAATTGATGGAAATGTAATTTGGCTCTGTGTGAGCACTGTGAATATGATAAGGCCTTATTGTAATATTTACTTTATGACGTGCTGGCGCAACCTTTGGTGGCCAGGTCATCACACTATTGATGAATAATTATGATAACCTTCGGTATGGTGATAGTACTAGCTATACTGATATCTACTTATGCATATAGTGTTGTACTCTAAAATTATTGCAAATACATCTAAATATTTTAGTGCTCTAGATGAATTTACAACATCTCTTAGAGTTTGATTCACCACTATTATGAGCACCAAAGTACGAATTTTGGCATAAGAGCAAAATGCCAAATAGCAAATATGATGGGGTCGTACGAGAGTGAATATGATATGTTTAATAATGAGGAAAGCTTTTATGAAATCAAATATTTAATCCTTTATTAAATTACATTAAGCTTGGAGAATCTTATAAGAGATTATAACCGTGCATGAGAAATATAAGTTTTGTAACATGAAAAGCAATAAGTGAATATTTTAAAGACATCAATATGTGTTCCATAGCTCAAAAGTGTGGTATTGGAAAGTTATTCAAATATTTGAAATTTAAATTTTTAACTTCAGAGGTTAGAGTTATTTTAAATATTTATCTTGGTAGTGTGATGAAAGTGTACTTATTAAATGTGTTTATTATAAATGTTTTAATATGTGCAAAGCTTTCTCAGCCACAATGTGACCTTTAAATATTTACCTCTGATACTTGTTATTGGGAATTCTAATGTTATGTTATTCTTGAATAATTTCTATTTGTACTCTTTTCACTCACTAAGTATTTTCTCCCGGAAATACTCACCACTCTTTTTATAAAATTGTTCAGAGTAACAGGATTTTGTGATTAGCTGTCTGGAAGATAGTTCGACATATAATAAGTGAAGGAGATACAACAGAGCACCTTAAGAGTAATGCTCTATAGAATATTTGATAATATATATGTTATAGGTTTAAACATGTTAGATTTCATAGTTGCTGATGCAAAACTTATGTATAATTAGAATGATAACTTTGGAATGATTATTTTATAATAGATATATGTATCAGAGATGTGTATTTATATATTGTTAATTGTAATTGAGTAGGAAAGAAACGGTCAAAATAAAAGTAATACTTAGCTACAACAGTGCTCAAGTTATATAGGTCAGGGTACGACCTTCTAATAAGAGTATTGGTATGGTTGGGTATTACAAATAATCTTTAACTTTTGATTTCAAAAATGTACCTAAAATCATTTTCCGGCCAATGATGATGTCATGGAGGTTACGTGGTGTCATATATAGCAATTTTTTAAAAGACTTCCACCTAACAGGATACGTGGCACTATATTAGTGTCACATATTCCACTCAAATTTTTTCTTTTTTAAAAAAATTAAAAAAATTAAATTAAATTATTCTTTGTTCTTCTTCCCCAATTCTTACATTGCAAAATTGATAAAAAAAAACCCCTCACTTTTTAAGAGGAAATTGAAGCAAATTCTCAAGAGTTAAGCAATACAACAAAAACATGTTATATATATAACCCACAGAGGACAGAAGGGGTGAGCTACCACCACCATTAATCTCTATGCAGAGATCACCTAATTTTTTTTTCTTTTGCAAATCATCATTTCACATGGTTGACAGCCTTCCGCTTGGGTTACAAGCTCGTCCTAAGGAGCTCGGCTACTGTCGCTGTGACTAGTGCCCGGGGTTCTAATAAAACATTTTAATTTTTTTAATTTATTAATACAAATAATTATTTATTTAAAATTAAATAAAATATTGACACAATAATAAAAGAGTTAAATTCACTATTGAAAATTTGCTAAATTCGTAAATGATTTTCATTATAATAATTTTAAAACTTAAAGTCATTTTTAATATAAAAATTATTACTTCAGATAATTTAAATTATTAATTATTTGATAATTATTTAATTGAAAGTAGTTAAAAATATCTAACTTTGAAATGTAAAGAAAATTTATTATATTTACTATATAAATATATATGAATACATACATACATACATACATACATACATACATACATACATGCATGCACACATGCTTGCACACATATATAATTTTTTTAAAAAATTATTAAAACAATAGTCAATCATAAAATTAAAAATTTATCACATGTAAATTTTATTTTTTAATTTCGCATCCATACCTTTGATTTAATTTTGATCAAATGATTTTAAATTGAAATATTTTATTTTTCAAAATTAGAAATGGGATAAAATTGCCAAAAGTCGTAAAATTTTGAATTTTTATATAAATAGACTTTTATGAATTTTACAATATAAAGGATAAAATTGACATTTTATGAATGTCACGTCAGTATCTTTTGTTTGATTCTGATTAAATTCCAATTTGTGTTAAAATTACTAAAAATTGATGAAATTATAATATTTTTATAAAAATTAAAAAGTTGGGATAAAATTGTAAAATACCACAAACTTTTGGATTTTTTTTATACCAATAGGTCAAAAAAATAAACAAAGAAACTTGGATATTTCACTTCTAGCTTACGAACAAACTTAGAATACTTCTGTTTTTTTTCTTTTGTATTCATATTTGTATTATAGATTTTTCTTTATAAACTTGACTTTATCATGTTTAGGTTTTTGGTTGAAGGTAGAAGAGGGTATGGTTGACAAGATAAAAAAAAGGATTAGTTTTTAATTTTGTATAAAAGTTAATTGAATGGGACTACTAAATTGCTACATCAGCCCATTGAAATGGGAGTTAGAATGTCTGTTAGAATGAGGGTCTTAAATAGTACTTTTTTGAATTTTTATGCTTAAATGAGCTTAAAATTTTTTTAAGGGCAAATCTGCTTGCCGCTAGAAAATGTTAGGGACAAAAATGAACCTTTTCCCATAAAATTACAGTTATAAACTGTTTGGGACTGTCAGCTCATCGCCTCAGCCCTTTAGCTGCTTTAGTTTTTTGGCAAATAATATGAAACCCAAGTACTTCAAATATATATATATTGTTGGATTATGTACACCCATGACTTAATCCACTTCCTAATTCAAAAAGGAAGAATGAATCAATGAATTACATCTTTTATTTTATGTTATATGAATAATTTGGTTTTAATTGTGAGTTTGAATATGTTATGTATGATTGGCCACCATATATGACTTGTTAATCAAATTGTATGCAATGAGAGTTGGTGCATTTTGGTGAAAATACAATTGAATTCATTAAAGGTTATGAAATCATTTGGAGACAATGGTTTCTATTTAAAGGATTGAAAATTACAAACCTTGCATGGTAATTCACTGGATTTTGTTTATCTCTACAATAACATGAGAATGCTTATAGACTCTAAATGAAATTATCCTTGATTGACAATGAGAGTTGCTCTTAAGGACTTTAGGTCTAATTGACAATGAGAATTGCTTTTAGAACTTATACCATGTTTTATAATCATTTCATGTAATCATTTATTTATTTCTTGTAATTCTTGATAAATTTCGAATTGTAGTTCTAATGAACCCCATTTGAACTTGATATTAGAATAATTAGATTAATTAGCATAGTTAGTAATTATTTAGAATAATTAGAATAAATCAACATTTTCACCATATTGTTTGCCTATCCATCTAATTATATATCCGGATAATATAAAATTACTCCAAATTCCCGAGTATTCAACACCCTACTTACTCTATACTTAGTCTTAGAGCCTAAGGTATTATAATTTGACCTACATCAAATTTTGGCACTGTTGCCAAGGAATTTGTATAGAATTTTTATCAACTTAGGGTAGAGAAAGGTTGTTTTAGGCCTTTATTTTATTTTCATTAGGTTTAATTTATAAGATTTTGTTTTGTTGATTGTTTGATTTTGATTTTTCTCATAATGAGACTTAGTAGAAGTGCTAGTGATATTTTACGTTTTGATCCCAAAATTAAGCTAACTTTATGTGCTTTGCATATGGAACAAAGGCAAAGAAGAGTGAATCAACAAAATTTGGACACTATGACGGAACCGGAGAGACGTACTTTGGGCGATTTTGCTATGCCCGATATAACGGATAGTTTTGGAGGAATTGTGGCTCTATCAATAGCCAACAATAACTTTGAAATTAAACTAAGTATCATACAAATGATGCAAAATAATTAGTTTAGAGGTCTATAAGGAGAGGATCCATATGCTCATATATTGACTTTTCTCAATGTGTGTGCTACCTTTAAGATCAATGGAGTGTCGGATGATGCGATAAGGCTTAAGCTTTTCCCATTTTTAGTTAAGAAAAAGGCACAACTTTGGCTTGCTAGTTTGCCTAGTGAATCAATCACAACTTGGGACTAATTGAAGCAAGCGTTTCTTCACAAGTACTTTCCACCACAAAAGACTGCCAATTTTCATAATAAGATTGCCACTTTCAAGCAAAATGGAAGTGAGACAATCTATGCGGCTTGGGAGAGATTCAAGGAGCTTCAAAGGCAATGCCCACATCATGACTTGCTTGATTGGGTGATCCCTCAAATTTTCTATAATAGGTTGATGAATGAGAATAGAAATATTGTCAATACAGCCTCTAGTGGGAAATGGATGGATAAAATGGCTAAGGAGGCTGTTATTCTACTTAAAGAGCTTGCATATCAAGGATACATGGGTGATGAGCCAACAATGGCAAAAGCAAGAGGAGTTTTGGATCTTGACACCATCAACTTATTGAGTGCTAAGGTAGATGCTCTCACCAAGTTGGTAAGTAAATCTCAATTTAATTCTATTGATAATGCTAATGTTGCTTGTGAGCTTTGTGGAGGATCCCATTTATATTCCCAATGCAATATGAATTCTAATGCTAATGAGGACGTGAGTTTTGTGCAAGGAGCTTTCAACCAAAGAGGGGGGCTGAATTCAAACACATATAACCCTTAATGGAGAAACCGTCCCGAATTTTCTTAGTCAAATCCATCCTCTCAACTAAACCCTCCATTTAACTAAAATTTTTCCAAACTATAAATTCCACCCGGTTTTCCTATGAAACCAAATTATCCTTTTTTTTAATTCATAACCACCACCAAAGTCTAACTTAAAAAATCTTATGGAGCAATTCATAAACCAACAATCAACCACCAATAAATAACATGAGGGCTAATTCAAGTAACTCAATGCAAGAATTGATCAACTTGTTTCCCATAATCGAATCCTAGAAAACTAAATTGTTCAACAAGCTTCTTCAACCCCTCAACCTTTAGGAAGACTACCTAGTCAACCTAAATTTTAGCCTAAAGAATCTTGTTAAGTCATAAACTTGAGAAGTGGTAAGAAAATTGGAGTTGCTTTATCAAGTAAAAAGAAGATGGTCAATAAGGATGATGATGAGGGTATGGTGGATTCGAAAGTTGATGATGGTGTGAAGAGTAAAAAGGATGATAAGTGTGGAGTGGAAGAGAAGAATAATCAAGAAGTACAAAGTAATAAAAGTAAGCCAAAGGTTGACCTTAGAACCTTACCTTTCCCATAAAGGTTTATAAGGCGCAATTTTGACAAGCAATTTGGTACTTTTCTTGATCATATGAAAGAAAAAACCATTACCATATCTTTTATAGATGCCATTAGAGATATGCCCTCTTCGGGTAAATTTTTGAAGGACATTGTTAATCATAAGGGTAAGATCGAAGAGTATGGGCTAGTTTCACTTGTTGAAGTATAACATCCTACCCCAGAAACTGATTGGTTTATTTATGGATTTATGAACTTATTTGTAATAGAAATAAGTTATGAGGGTTATTTTGTGTCTAGGCCTTACTTCAGGGGTCAAAATAGATATTTTACTTTAAAAAAAATGAAGACACTGTAGCAAGTTATCTTCTTCACGTTTTTTATATATTTTTATACATATCAACTAAGTTTCTTTCTTTCTTTATTTCTTTCTTTTTCATCCGTTTTTCTTTTTATTTTTCTCTACTTCTTCTTCTTTCAATTTTTCTTTTATTTTTCCTCAATCTTAAGAAGTTAAACAATAATTTAAGACTTCTTTTACCAAATTCAAAATTTACAATAGTATATTTTGGTAAGTTTCTATTTCAAACTTTTATATTATTGAATTATGCCAAAAATGGATGTTGGTTGAATTTTTGAGTTTTGATGCATTATTTGATAAAAAAAATGGACCCTGAGATGTTTAAGATTATGTTTGAGTGAATTCTAGTGTTTTTAAGTGTTTTTGGTCAAGTTCTGCACCCTGGAATGCAGAGGCAATGCCTTAGCACTGTTGAGGCAGTGCCTCAACATAGAGGGCGCCTCTGTGCAGAGGTAGGCACCTCTATGCATAGAGGAGGCACCTCTATACCTCTGGGGGTGCCTCTGCAGCCCTAGGTGGCGCCTCAATAGGTTTTTAGGCTCTGAAACTATTTTTGGAGCATTTTTGGACCATTATTTGGGTCCTATAAAATGTCCTTTAGTCGTAGATCAGTCTAAGTTGAGTAAAATTAAGATTTAAGCTTGTATTCTGATGATTTTATTTACGGATATTAGGATCGAATTAATTGAAGCCGTAGAGGCTAGATCAAGCCAACCAACTAGGTTTCGGTTCAGCAGGCTCAAGTGAGTGGATATGTATATAAAACTACTTTGAATATATATATATATATATATAGGAATATGTTTGTAAGGTTTGGAAAAGGTTTTCTATGTTTTAACATATGATATTTCCTTACAAATATGATTTTATCAAATATTAGTTTACAAAGCATGGTTTGCAAGTTATTTAGCTTTTATATTAGAATTGGGAACATATGGCATATAATTATTGTTGATATAGAAAAAGCTGTTTAAAATAAGAATTTGTTTAGTATTTTAGTATAATAATTATGTTTCAACTTTATACAATTATTAACTTTACAATTTATCAAGTATGTTTTAATAGCAGTTTGAGAAATATGAATGATTTGGTTTTATGGGTAAACTATACACTAGTATTATGTACCCATTAGATTGTGATGACTGGTGTTTATTCAAAAATATTATTATGTATATTGTCAAGATTATCTAGCAACTATTTTAGAGACAACGCTTGGTTGTGCATATAGCCTTGGGGGCGTACAACTAGGTGATTTAGCTCTGTGCATGCATATGACCAACATTATTATAGCAGTATGTGTGCACATGGGATGCTAGGTCATCAATGCCGCCAATTATGTTAGCACAATCTTTGGTTATATATTAATGAGTGTATGGATAGTTTTTCTACAATGTTTCAGTCTTAACTCGGCTTGTATAGAAGCTGTTTAGCTAAAGCATTACATTTATTTCAGTTCTTATATCAATGTTACAGTTATGATATAATGTTACTTCAGCTAAAAAGGAATCAGCTTACGCATATGTTTTACTATGATGTTCGGACAAGAAATAAATTAGTTTATGTTAATCTTATATTATGATTTCAGCAGTTTATCGATTTCATTTTATTGTTATATGGAGTATATATTCAAAGCACATCACATATTCAAGAGCATGAACATCATATATACAAAGCATGTACATTACATATACGAAATATATACAATATATATACAACGCATATACGAAACATATACAAAGCATATACAAAAATTGTATAGAAATATGTCATTCAAAATCTTTCTCCCCCTTTGTTAAACGATAAAAAGAAGGTAGATCATATCATAGATAAAAGAAAGAGTCTAATATGTAGTACATAAGATCCTCAAATGGTAATGCAATATAAAAAGAAGGAAAATAAAAGAGAAAAAATGAAGTGCAAGGGAACAAATAAAAAGAAAGAGACTAATGGTGAGCATCTTCATCATCTCCATGGTCTTAGTCTTGAGGGCTTCCTTGCTCTTGAGGAGGAGGATGAGAGAAGAGGGCATAGTTGTATGCATAGCCTTACCTCTTATAAAGGGAATGAACATCATATTGAAGATGAGTAATATGAGAATTCACTTGATCAAATCTTCTTTTGAAGTGAGATTCCATTTGATCAAAGTGGGTATTGAAGTTGGATTCCACTAGGGACATCCAATCAAAGAGTTCACCCACCTATTGAGACTTATTGTCAGAGGATTGGGCTCCTCTAGATCTCTTCCTTTGAGACATGAGAGAAGCTTGAGGCATAGGTGTGTCCTCACCTTCTTGAGGAGCTTAAAAGTAATTAATGTCTTCAAAGTATTGTTCAAGCTCTTCATCCCTCTCAAGAGTAACTTCCTCATCCTTCCAAAGCCATATGTTGTTAACCCTCTTGAATTATTTAAAATTCTTGATGAAGGTGGTGTCAAGGAGGGTAAAATATATAGAGTCTAGGTGTATATGAATATTTGGCATTAGAAAATTGCATAGATTCTTTATTATGTACTTTGACTTTGGAGTGTATGTGAGAGTGTTGTATATATCTTCTAGTTAGTATGTGAGTTCTTGAACACATATGAGACATACATTCACAAGTGTGTAAGTGGTGGTAAGAAATTACATGCTTAGCTGTGTGTTTCTTTATGTACATAAATGCATGCTTTGGTTTAGGTCTTTTGGCTTCTGCCTTAGACTTTTGATCCATGGGGGGACAAGTCTTGAATGACTTAGCTCTATATGTATGAGACCCTTTAGTTATAGTGGCTTGAGTCTTAGAGCTAGTGCTAGGAATGAATAAAGAATCAAATTTGGCTTTGATAAACTTTTTGGAAGTAGATGATGATGAGGAAGTCCTATGAGCATACCCAAGTCCAAATATGTCACCATGAACCTTTTAAGAAACTAAGATATTATCAAGAGTTTCTTTTCCCTTGTGAAATTTAGAAATTAAGTTTTTTAGTTTTAGTATCTCTTTTAAAAACTTCTCATTCTCTTCTTTAGTTTTATCAAACTCACTTCTTAAAGAAATAGAATCTTTCAAGTCATTAGAGAGTTGCTCATTAGATGAGATTACCTTAGCAAATTTATCTTTTAAAATTTTAAATTCCTTTGATATTTTTGAAAACTCTTGCTTGTAAAACTTTTTTTTTGAAAGCAAATTTTCACATTTTAAGACATGTGTGCTCACAATGGAGCTCTCATCATCATCATCATCATCATCATCACAATCAAGTTCATTATCATCACAACAAGAAGAGTTAGAAGTAAAAGGTACCTCTTTATCTTCAAAAGCCATGAAACATAGATTGACCACCTCTTGGTTCTCCTCTTCTTTTTCCTAATCGGATGAGTCATTCTAAGTGGCTTTGAAAGCCTTCTTCTTCTCTTTAGTTCCTTTACCCTTGAGCTTGAGTTTTGGACACTCACTTCTTATATGACCTGGCTTCTTGCACTCATAATAAGTGACTTCTTTGGTCCTTTTTCCATCAGTCTTCTTATTGTCTCTTTGTCTTGGAAATTATTCCTTCTCAAGAGCTTCTTGAATCCTCTAGTGAGCGCATCAATCTCATCATCATCTTCACTAGAGTCTATAAGGCTTTCTTCTTCACTTTCCTCTTGGATGGCCTTTCAAACTATCCCTTTCTTCTTTTCTTCCTTCTCCCCTTTCTCCTCCTCCCTTTATTTTAAGGTGAGCTCATGAGTCAATAGCTTTCCAATGAGAATATCGGTGGATAGTTTTGATAAATCATGTGCTTCTTCAATGGAGGTTACCCTTGATTCCCAATCTTTTTTGGGTAGCACTCTTAAGATTTTGGTATTGACTTCTTCTTTTGAGTAGTGTTTTCTCAACTTTCTCAAGGTGGTGAGAAGAGCATTCAATCTATTAGTTATTTCGATGATGGATTCTTAGGGCTTCATCTTGAAAAGCTCATATTCATACATATGAAGTTGCACCTTCTTACTTCTCACTTGAACATTTCCTTTATAGTGGTTCTTAAGAGTCTCCCAAATCTCTTTGGCTGAAATACAATGTTACACCTTACCACCTTCTTCTCTAGACATAGAGGCAAGAAGAATGGTCATGGCCTTCTTGTTCTTGTAATTGTCTTCCTTTTCAATTTGGCTCCATCTAACTCTATCCACAAGAACTTGTGCATTCTCTACCATTTTGGAGGGAGGACTTCATCCTTGAAGTACTACATCACAAAGCCTAATGGGATCACTATCTAAATATAACTCCATCTTGTACTTCCAATGAGGATAGTCATTTTATCAAAGAATGGTCAAGTATAGAAATTCACTCTCTATGATCTTAATTCTAGAAATAAAGTACCTAGAATTTAAACTATAATACCAATTAAAAGACCCTAATGGGGGGTGAATAGGGTTGATTAATGATTTAGGAAGGATTAAGAGAAAATTAAAGAGATGGTGATAAAGAGAGGTGAAGTTGAAAGTAAAGAAGAACAAGAAAATAATCACAAAAATACACAAGAATTTAAGGAGTTTAAATTCTTAAATAATCCTACGTCTCCACCTAATTTATTCCAAGTTAGGATTTTCAACTCCACACTAATCTATTAATTAGATTGATTACAATCAAATGAGTTTTGAGGCTCAACTCAAACCTTTACAATAATATGAGTTTTTCTTGGCTCAACTCAAACCAAAATCAAATAATTAAGTATTTTGATGGCCAATACTTAAACTAAAACAAAAACTAGACCTCACTTCTCTTAATCTTTACCCAAGAATTAACAAGAAGAGAGAACCTAATTCTAATCATAACCCAACACTTAATGGTTTAATACAAATGAAGAAAGATTAATGAGCTTTGATAATTGCTAAGAACAAATTGCTTTTACCAACTCTTGTAACCTTTTAAATGAAGTTTTTGGCCTTGTATTTAGAGTTGATCGTCAAAAACTAGTTGTTACGAAGTATTAAATTTGTCCAAACCTTCTTCAATATCCATTAAATGAGTTTTTAGCTTTTTATAGAAAATGTGCTGCTTACAATCATAACTTACCCTTCACGATCATGAGCCTTAAAGATTTGATAGTTGGAGTTGAGAATTTGACCATTGCACCTATGACTGGATCGTAAGCCTACCCCTCACGATCGTGACTACCCACCTCATGATTGTGAGAAGCTTACGTCTTCTCAGCTCAAATGCTTCATTCTTCAATTGAGTAGGTAGCACCCCTCACGATTGTGACCACTACAGCTCACAATCGTGAGGGCAGTTCTTCCCTTAAGGACATGTAAATTTTGACTCCAATTGTTCCCTCATGTGTTATAATCATTCAAGGGCCAATTAGAGACTTTAATATGCATATTTGAGGACTTTAATTAAGCTTCAGATTACCTAGCTAATAGTCACACTTAAAATGAATGCATTAGTGTTTCAAAATTACTTGTTAAAGTAAAAATAAGGATGGATTAACTAATGATCATGCAAATGTCCAATAATCTTTACTAGTGAATATGGATTCAGAATATGAAGTAATCAAAATATTACATCTTTACTAGTGAATATGGATTCAAAACCATGGAAATCAAGACTAAACTCCTTAGTTAGTAGCGGTATAAATGGGATCAATTGTGAAAAATTAAACAAACTAGAACTTGGATCGAATTTGAAAAAACTTTTCATTTTGGAGCACAAACTCAGCCCAAGCTCAATTCATGTTTTTCTTAAAAAAATTAATTATGAATTTAAAACTCTACTCAAGTTCAAGCCAGTCTCAACCTTAAGCTCGTATTGGGACAAAAGGAGAGAAATAATTATGAATTTTCTTATAAGTCTCCTAATGAGGTTTTTAAATAACTTGAGTCACTATATTTAACTAAAATAAATTAGTAATAAAGAAAATAAAATAAAAAAATTATGAGTCTACAATTGAGTTCAATAACCACTTATGATTGTGTCTCATGTCATAATTTATAAAAATTTATTTAATATCAAAATCACATAATTAATTTTTTGTGAGATTATGTAGCTTGTTTATTTAACGAACTTTGAAAGAAGTTTAGATTCGATTTAATTCCTTTAATAAACGGCCTCAAATGAGCTTTAAACAACGAACTCTGAATAACTTGCGAACAGCTGGACTTGATTACACACTTATATTGCTCAAGCAAACTTTATCGGTTAATACCCGCTACTGCAAATATAAATGTAAAATAAACAGCATCTTTTAGATTAGGGAAAAGGTATATTAAACAACATCTTTTAGATTAGAAAAAAGGTATATTAGGCATTTCATTTTTGATCTAGGGTTTAGATAGGCACTCGAATATATTTGTTTTGATTTAAATCTACTCCTAATGTCAGGAAATTAGATCATATAAATACAACGTTAATTATGGTAAAAAAAAATACAACCTTAACTTTCTAAGGTAATACTATTACAAAAAATATTATGTTGGATCCTACATGTACAAGTGGATCCCACAAGAATAAATAGGTCCCAATCATAGTCAAAGGTATATCAACCCTTTCTTTTTTTGTCTTCTTCTTCTTTTTTTTATAACTCTTTCTCTTTGTTTCTCCATTTTCAAAAATTTTTCTCATTTTTATGTTAATAAAAAAGCTATTTAGTTATTAATATTAAAAAATGTATTATTAATTAATTTATTTTAATTTTTATTTTCTTATATAAAAGTATTATAATTAAAAAAAATAAGAAGAAAATAAAATAAAATGGATTTTGAAATGCATTTCATAGAAAAAGAAGAATTACAATGGAGTAGCTGTAGAAAGGGTTTTTGGAGATATGTTGTTGAACCTATTCATTAATAGAATGGATCCTTCTTTTGCTTAGAGTAATTTTTTGAGTGAAAATCAAGGAACAAAACAAAAAGAGATGCAATGAAAATAACATTAAATTACCTACCCAATACGAACTAGTAAAATGGTAATAGAAAATCCAACATTAAAGTGCCAATCTAAGTGGAGAGTAATCAGATTTGGCAGGAGCTTTAATTCAGTTAGACAAACAACAATTAAGCAATTAAGCTTAACATGCAAAAAAATTGAAATCAATTAATATCAATAATCAATATAATGGAATTGATTGCAATTATACATATGATCAAATAAGAATTCTTAGTATAGAACAAAACACAAAGCAATTAAACACTATAAAAACAAATTAAGTGGAAGAAACCTAGAGCATAACTCAATCATACATATACACATGCATCCACTGAAAAATTTAGAAAAATAAAAAGAAGTGAAAGATTAATAAAGTAAAAAATTACATAAAAACATATCTCAAAAAGGCTTTAGAGATCTGCTTTAATTAAGTCTCAACTTCGTCTTTGTTATTTAGGTTTTTATCAAGGTGCCTTTTCATAGTAAGCTTTTCTTTAAATCATCATATTTAGCATTCTTATCATACTGCAATTTCTTATAATAATAACCACCTGTATTTATTGATTAAATGATTGAATTTCTTTTTCCAATTTTCCTTTGAAATCAACAACAATTAGTCTCTAACACTCTTCTTATTGATGGAAACAACCCTTAAGGTCTTACTTGAACGAAAACATTGAATTTTTGATGTTACATGGTGAAAGAAAATAGGACCAGCAATAAGAAAACCCAAATGATGAACAATTGAGGTATACAGGCTATAAATAAATAGGAAAAAAGGAAGAGCGAGCTTGGATGTAGAAGAGGATGAAGAAGAAGAAGTGGTTTTGAGAAGGGAAAAAGTCGTGGGAGCTATTGCAGAGGTCATTACAGAGGTCATGTTGCTGATTTAAATGCAAAATTGTAGATGTAAGGAAGTTGCTTCTGATTCTGATTCTTTATAGCTACAAGTGTTTTTGGTGTAATTACGTTTAGTATTTTGATGAATTAGGGAAGTAAATAGATAGTGAATTTATTTATAGAATTAAAAGTACTCTTGGCGATCAAGTAATGCCTTGATGGTTAATGTAATGGTAACTTCCATAGTATTACTTATTTGTGGTTAAGGCTCTGCCTTTGTTTAGCAATGGTTAAAGCTCAGCCTTTCACCTACAGCATTAGTTAGTTTTCATAGTGTCTATTAATATGCTGAATTTCAGAGAAACCTCTTGTAAAATTTTTATTTAAAATTTTTATATCAAGATTATTTTTAATTTAAAATCTTATAAAATTTAAAGAAACAATATTTAATTTTAATATTTTTATTAATTTCAAATATATTTATTTTATTTAAAAAATAATAGATAGTTTTAGCAAAAAAGGCTTTAATAAATTTAGAATTAAAAAATTATTAAGAAAACAAAAAGCAGCTAGTTACAAAATATATAATTAAAAAAAATTCTTATGGATCTTTATATTCATTGATGTTGTAGCACTTTTTTTTTATCAAATAGAAAATTCATTTACAACAGAATATAATTATTGTCTACATTCAAAAGGTATATGAACTCTAGATGTATATTAAAGATAGAATATAAAAATATTAACTACGATTCTTTCTTTGATAGCCAATCTACTATTGCATTTGCTATCCTAGCAATATGAACTATACTTATATTATTACAACTCTTGAGGAAAGACTAAATTTTCTCTATTCAGGCTTCTACTTTCTAAGGGATTACCCTTTCCAAGTCATTGTAAATGCAAACCACTTCTAGACAGTCAGATTTAACACTTATTGAGACCCTCATATTCAATCTTGAAAAACTTATAACCTCTTTGATTGTTGTCCTCTTTGTTTGAATTGTTGAATGAATGTAAATGCTATTTATTTTTATATGAATGATGGAGCCCTTGAAATCTCTACAAATATAAGCTATTTGGCCTTTATTTTGTCTTTCGTTAAAAGATGCATCATAATTTAGCTTCCAAGTTTCTTATTGAGAAGCTTCCCATTTCCTCATTATAATGGTAGAAATAGGCCCAATATTCCTCAGTTCTTCAGTATCTGATTCATTCCAATTCTTTTGAATATTAGACCACCACTACTGAATTTTTTCTAAAGTTCCCTCTGGATCTTCTAACTTTCCATTAAACACATAGCTATTCATGGCTTTCCAAATATACCAGCAAATACCAACTGCTAGATTAAGGAGTTCAGGTTGCCTTGCATTTGCTAACATTTTGTGAAGAGCTTGCCACTAAGACATGATTAACTAAAATCCTATAGCATTTGGAACATAACCAAATAGGCTTGCATGCCAAATGTGCTTAGCATAATCACACAAAAATAGCAAGTGTTCTAGAGATTCAATAGCTTGGCCACATGTGTTGCATCCAACATCATGACTGCAACCTCTCTTGTTTAAACATTCCTTTGTTGTTATTGCATTTCTTACACATCTCGAAATGAAGTTCTTAGTTTTTTGAGGCACTTTTAATTTTCATATCGACTTCTAAAAATTTAAATTCTAACATAAATTTGTTATTGTAAAGGGAGAGTTTCTACTGATCTCAACTGAATTCTTCAAAAGCTTGTACCCTGATCTAACAAAATAAGAGCCACTGCTTTCTATATGCTAGATTAACTTATCGTACTCCCCTCTAATGTTAATTATGATATATTAAATCACCTTTTGTTCTTCCTTTGTAAACAAAGTCTTCAACAACTGCAAGTGCCATTGGCCTACGTTTTGCTTTATAAGATCCTTGACCAAAAAATGTTGCAGTCCTTAGATTTTTAGGATTGAATAGAGAATTTTTCTAGCTTGGGAATCCACAGATCAACCCATATACTCACCTCTTGTCCATTGCACACATTCCATCTAAAGCCCTTCTCTATAACCTTATTTCCTCTTATTATACTAATCCATATCCATGACGGTTTTGGTCCTTGCCTAACATTCAAGAATGAACTAAAAGGAGAATAAATTTCCTTTAGGAGCTTAGTACATAACAAGTCTATTGTTGAATTATTCTCCATCCTATTTTTCTAAGCAGAGCCAAATTAAACTCTAACTCTCTAAAGCCCATTCCCCTTTCTCCTTTAGTTTTGGTAATTTCCTCTAATTTAATCCAATGCAGCTTTTTTTCCTAAATTGTCCGAGTCCACCAAAATTGTCAAGTGACCTTCTTTAATTCTTGTATTATAGAGAAAAGTATTTTAAATACTAACATAATAAAAGTACACAGTGCTTATATAACTGATTTTATCATTATTTCCCCTTCAATTTGTGATAGAAATTTACACTTTTAAGATTGAATGTTCTCCAGAGTTCTTTGCACAAGAAAATTGCACATTATCTTTTTGGTTTTTCCCTATTTAATAGGAACCCCCAAATATGTAGTTGAGTACTTTGATTCAGAGATACTAAATAAATTATATATTTTTAGCTTATCATTTTGATACAGATTCTTACTTAACATAATTTTTTATTTGTGCAAGTTTCTAGCCTATCCAAACAATAAGATATAATCTTCCAAAGTGCTTATTAATTCTGACACCTTTTGATCATTTGCTTCCCTAAATGTAATTGTGTCATCAATAAATAATGAATGAGTTAAAACAGGACAATATCTTGAGATCTGAATGCCCTTTATACTACATTGGCTCTATTGTCACATTAGTAAATATGATAACTTGTCTACAGTAATAATGAATAAATAAGGAGACACAGGGTCTCCCTGCCATAAACCTCTTTGAGGAACAAAGAAAGGAAAATTTTGACCATTGATTGCAACATCCGTGTCCTCAGAAATAATTTAATAGAATGAAAGGGGCTAATTAAAGATAATTGAGTACTATTATTTTGGGCTAATTGAAGATAATTGAGTATTATTATTTTAAGTAAATTTGTTAGGGAAGATTTAATGAAAATAAAATCCAGTTTAAAGATTTGGATTAAATTGAAAGTAAACAAGGACTAAATTGAAAGGAAAAGAAGAGGTGGGGACTTATGAGGGAATAACTTGAATCATGAAGGATAAAAAACTACGAGCTTCTACATTGAGAATGCAGAATCAAAGAAGAAGGAAAGGGGAAGGAAGAAAGGAATAAGAAAAAGAAAGAAAAAGAGGAAGAAGAAGGTGATCAATAGCACTGTAGCTAGGGTTCCAAAAAGATAATAATTTGTCAATTTTGAGCTTCTAAACTGGTGAGTGGATGTCTTTTATTAGTTCTCTTTAAGTTTTTAATTTGAAATTATTGAGTTATAATATTGAAAGATTGTGTTTTTTTTTTATTATGGATAACAATGTATATATATGTTCAAATACGTGTTTGAGTATGCTTTAAGGACTGGAACTTGTATTGTAGTAAATTCTGGTATAATTGGTATGAAATGTTGGATTTTTTGTTAAATTTCTGTCATTTTTAGGTGCAGAAGGCCTCTACAGGTCGAACAACTGACATCCAATTGACCTGTAGCGCCTTAGTGTGCTGAGGCGACGCCTCAGTACACTAAGGAGGTGCCTCAATGCTGAGGAGGTGCCTCAGTACTGAGGAGGTGCCTCAATGACACTGAGCAGGCGCCTCTGTGAGTAGTACTGATGAAAAATGGGCTTAAACGTAAAATTTTACAACCTAACTTCAACCAGAAGTATGTCAACACCCATATAAACACTAAAGTCACTTAGATTTACCCAAAATAGGTTAAATGGAACCTATTTTATCAAAGATACGTACGATTGAGTTACAGATAGATGTAATTATATAATGAAGATTTATAAGTGAACTTGGAGTTGATGTGGATCTTTACTTCTCAAAGAAAAGGGAAGTTGGAAAGTTTAATTCTTAAACTTGACTATCGATATAAAGTGGAATTGAATTATAAATATATCGAGTAACGAGAATAAATTCTCAAGTCTCAAACATAGAGACTAAATTTAGGTTAATATTTTTTTTTTATATCTTAATGTTTAATTAATATATTTCATAATATATTTCAATATTTAATATATATTTAATTTAATTACTTTAGATTATACATATAGTGTAGTTTAGAAAGATGACCAATTAAATAAAATAATTTCCTTAAAATTATATAATTAATAAAAAAAATTAAGGACAATTTTATCTATTAAAATTTAAAACTTGAAATATTTTGATAGAAATACAATTTTAGGGACTATTTTGTATTTTTATTAGATGTCAAACCTTTTAGAATGGGCTAAATGACCATATTGAATAACGTTAGGTGTGTTTTTGAGCCAAAAAATAGATTCAAGGCTTAATTAAGCTTCACACTATATATTAGGGGCTAAATTGGACCTTATCCAAATATATATATATACTCAAACTTTATCCTTTTTTGTAGTTATTTTATAACTCAAGAAATAGAGAGGCTTAAGCGAGAATGCTATAACATCTAAATTTTAAAGTGAATACGAAAAGTATTCAAGTCTCTCATATAGAGACTAAAGTTATAAGATGCCCTAATGAAACTCAACACGAGAATGATATCGGAAATTACGATAATAATGATCAACTAGGGAAGACATTGGAGATTTACAAGAGAATGACAATTGAATAACATTATTATAAATGGGTGTGAAAAGAAAGACATGAGAAAATATAAATGGCACATAAACACATAAGAACTCTTAGAGAATGATATAATACTAAGCGCATAGGGTACTAAAGAGTTAGTAATTTCGTGTCTGGGACATGACAAGAGTTAGTAGATGTATATAACCATTGCCAGTGGGCTGGGTACACATTTTACTCTATAGATATAAGATGAATAAGTGGGTAAGTGTGTAGAGCCGTTGCCTGGGGTTGGATGAACATTTTACCTTATAGATTTATGGTTAAGTTAGCATGTATAGTTGATGCCAGGGGCCGGATGTACATGCTACTTTATAGAAGTAATTGGTAAATGTGTATAGCCGATGCCTGAGGCCGAATGCATATGTTACCATATAGATGTGAGTTGGTAAATGTGTATAGCCGATACCTAGGGCAGGATGCATATGTTACCATACAGATGTAAGTTGGTAAATATGTATAGCCATTACCGGGGGCCGGGTATACATGTTACCTTATAGACGTAAATGGGTAGTATGTATAGTTGTTGCCAGGGGCCAGTTCATTTTATACCTTATAAATATAATACCATATCTGAGGTATATATATAGCTATTGCCTGGGGCTAGATACATATATTAATTTGGATTGGCATTCGAGTTATTATTGGCTTAAGTGCTGATCACACTTAAGCAGCATTACAGTTGTCATTTGTATATTGATTTATTCGCTTGGTGTTCAGTATAGTGTTGAATCATACTATGTTTGAGATCACGATAATATGTGTATAGTTTACCTTGATAATGCTCTTGTAATGAGCTTGGTTATGATGCTATATGAGAATTCGATGTAGCGACTTATTTTATTTTATTTAATGATTGAGCCTCTAGTATATTACTTTAAACAAAAAAAAATCTTGATGGCTGATTTTGAGAAAGTGCCTTAACGCATTCATCTTTGGATCATAGAAATCATTTGAATATCAATAATTTATTTTAAGTTTCATTTGTTTATTATTGCTTAAATTATTGAATTGTGGATTAATAGATTCTTATGGTTGAGTTCCATAGTTATTTTTGTTCACTCACTGGGTAATTTCCTTACGAAATTACTCACACTCTTTTATTTTAAAATTTTCAGTAAAGATGAATAGTACCTATTAGCTAGTAGTAGAGAGATGACATTGCAGTGGACCACGATGATATATGAGGTGGCCAAGGCAGAGATCTCTAGAAGTTGAGAGAGAGTTATTAGAGCCTATTATTTATTTCATTTGAAATGAATTGTATAATAACCTGTAATCTTATAGTTGTATTAAGATATGGATGTATGGTGTGGCGACACT
Source organism: Macaranga tanarius (assembly GCA_949673435.1). Taxonomy (NCBI): domain Eukaryota; kingdom Viridiplantae; phylum Streptophyta; class Magnoliopsida; order Malpighiales; family Euphorbiaceae; genus Macaranga; species Macaranga tanarius. The sequence goes on from CATIWO010042986.1 coordinate 23,192, forward strand.
AATTTATTTAAGTATATAAGAATATATGTATTCGCTAAATTATAACAAGCCAATTGCCATCAAATAAATTTATTGGAGATGTAATGTTTATGGGTTATGTATAACTAAATTGTAGTGTTTTCATTTTATGATATTAGTTGTTAAGAGATTCTTTATGTTAGACGAGGTAATATCTCTCCTATCATTATTTCATTAGTTAAGTATACTAGTGGAGTTAATGATAGGTAGGGGTGTTACATTGATGGTTATAGAAAACTTGACAGTTTCAATGCACGCCATAACCATAATTATCGATCTACTATCGAACCCCAACTTTTATAAAACAACTTTTAAAAAATCCCAATTGACTCTATTATATGCTTTAGCAAGATCAAGTTTAATAGCAAAATATCCCCTTTTTCCTTGAAATTATTTTTTAGCGCATGCATCACCTTATGATTTATTATAATGTTATATTGTATGTTCCTCCTTTTTACAAACCTTGTTTAGTTCTGTGTCATAATTATGGAAGCCATCTTCTTAATTTGTTTGTTATAACTTTAGATACCACTTTATAAAGATAATTACAGCAACTAATAGGTCTAAAGTCCACAAAAGATTTTAGGTTATTTCAATTAGGCATAAGGATTATAGTTGTATGATTTAGCTCTGGTGGAAGAGAGCTAATTAAGAAGAAATTACTTACCATCATATAGATTTTTTTAAACTACTTGCCAATGATTTTGATAAAAGGCTCCCAAAAATTCATTTGGCCCTGGTGCTTTCAACTTTCCTATGTCAAAAACTGCTTTCTTGACCTCATCCTTATTAATTACTTTGAGTAAATCTCAATTCATTTTTTTAGTTACTAAATGGGGAATGGTTTGGAGTATTCATGCATCAAGAGAAGTTTCTTCTATTCTATAAACGTTCATGAAATAATTTACTGCCACTCTTCTGATTTCAGAGTCATTTGTTAGTCATCTCCCTTTTTCATTTTTCACTCAGCATAATTGATTTCTTTATCTCCTCTGTATGGTTACGAGTAAAAGAACTTAGTATTTTTATTCCTTGCTCTCAACTATTGAATGTGAGATCTTTATTTCTAATAGATCTTTTTTTAGCTCTACAATCTCTGTAACTCTTCTTTTATAGCTCTTTATCTATTTTCTTTTCCTCCGAAAAGTGCCCTGACATTAACATTTTCACTCTAGTATATAAATATGCTACCTTGAATTAACAATTCCCTCCTCTCTGAGAGCTCCATTTTTTCAATTCTGTTTGGTAAAAACTCTACAAGTATACAGAATCGATAAGTAGTACTAAAGATATCATTCCCACAGAGATTTTAATCTATCCACCTATTAATTTATCTCTAATTTTTTAAAGCTTCCAAATGTAATGATTAATTTAACTATAGTTAACTAAAACTGAAATGAAAGTATAAATCTTAATTGTGAAATCAATTAACTAAATCTAAAACAACCATTAGAAAATTAATTCACCTCACATTTATTAGCCAATTCCCTTTCCTTAATTCAATTATTCATGCAAATCCTGAGTTATCTAATGTCATAATTACCTTTCTCAAGGCTAATTAATCTACTATGCAATCTTTAATTAAGAACATGCAATCCAATTCTCATTGTAATTACAAACCCTAATTAATCGAATTACAAAGTTTAATCTCAACTCTTAAGGAATTAAATCAATTCAATCTATCTCTAGTACTGAACCAATTATATTTATGGTTATAGTTCCATTAAGACAATCATCTCTCAATGCATAATCTCAATTAATATCATGTCAATGCTAGCCAAACATAAACAAGCATTAAACTCAATAAACACAATCTTGCATGAATAAAAGATTTATTGAAAAAGGAAATTAACTAATTCATGTTTAGATCCTTAACTCTCTAATGAATAAAAACATAGCCTAACATAATAAAACTATATTCTAAAGACAAGTAAAAGAATTCCATCACCAATTACAAGAATTAAGAAGAAGAAAAAGAAATCCAATCTCTTGATATCTCTGATCTTCAATCTTCACTCTTGATCCTCAATAATGCCCTAAAGGTCCTCCTTTTTTCTGTAAAAAGATCGTCTCTAAAGTGCTCTCTTATTCCTTTTATAGTCTCCCTTCAATTCCCCCTAAATTATGGTTTAGAGAAGTCAATTTAATCCTGTCTCTTCCGCATACACGGGCATGTTAATTTCATACACGCCTGTGTCTTTCTTCTTTGCAGGATCCGGGTATCTACATGGCCATGTCCTAAGTCATGTCTCAAGTATATAGAATTAGCAGCGCATCACATGGCCTGACACACGGGTGTGTCCCGACCGGTATTCAGTGTATACAAATCTTCCAGCAGACTACACGACCTATAACATGGCCGTGTCTTCGACCACGTTATATAAGCTCTTTTGATCCAGAACACGACACGGGCAGGCACATGGGCGTGTTGTTGCCTGTGTTCATACTAACTTCAAAAATTGACTTCAAATGCTCCTAATCTTCAACTAATCTGCATCCAACCTTAATTAATGACCTATAAACATAAATTAAATATAAATATCCTATCTAAACACAAATTAACACAATTAAACATAAAATTAACATAAATTTTCTACCTAAAATATAATAAAATACACTCTAATCAAATTCCCCTACACTTAAGCATTTACTTGTCCTCAAGCAAAACTACTCAACATCTTATCACTAACATGAAAAAACTCAAAAACCACTTTCACTTGCACATTTAACATATTCTCCAGTTAATATATACCTTATAACTCAAAAGCCTAATTAATAACTCAAAAATTAAAGGATTCAACAAATTACCATATAAAAAGCTATCCCCTTAATTACAACAAAAAATTTCACAAATTAACATTTAACTAAAGCTAACCATTAATTTCATCATATTATATTTTTTATCAAGAGTGCGTTTTATGCTCCATCTCATATAATTTTTCTCTTATTTCAAATCAAATGTATCAATTGAGTGAGTGCATTTTATGCTCCTTCTCACAACTAATTGCATACAAATCAATAAAAAATTTTCAAATAAATTAAACAAGTGCGTGTAATGCTCCATCTTGCCCTAATTACATGGTTTGCTAATTTAAACATTAATCTATGAGTCTCAATCATAACTAAGAGGAATTAGTATTAAGTTCATTAAATATCAAAAATCCCTTAACCCTCAAATTATCAACTAAGTTTAAAAATCACAAGCTACACATTAATTGGAGAATATATCAATTATACAAGAAAACTAAATTATTTGAATGAAGTTCATCAAATTGATAAGCACAATCAAATATTTAAGCATGGAATCCTAAACATAAACTAATCACAAAAATTCAAAATTTTCAATACTCCCCCCACACTTAATCGACACATTGTCCCTAATATGTAAAAGATACAAAAATAAAAGAGAAAAAGAACTAGTACTCCCCTGATTTGTAATGTATGATGAATCTGCGAATGTGGAGAATTGAGTAATCGAACTAAACAAAAACAAAAGTCAGTCATCAAAGTCATCTGCATCATCTAAATCAGCACCATCCTCATTATCATCATTCACATCCTCATCCTCCTCTGCAGCAGTAGCGGCATCTAAGTCAGCCTCATCAATTTTGGCGTCGAACTCTGCATCATCAGGCTGAGGAAGTCTGAGGCTCTATGGACTCTGAAGTGGTAGAAAAGAACACCGCATAAGCAGGAGACATCGATGGGGGATTCATACCCCACCCAATCATAAGTGACATGATACACTGCTGCTGCCAGTCGAGCCGTAAGTGTATGTGTTGAAGCATAAGCTCGTGGCATTGCTGCGTCACCTTCTGGCACTGCTGCACTGCCTCAATCCATGCCAATACATCAGCAGGATGAACTGAAGGAATCTCCGGGGCAGGTATGTCAGGAACACCAGGAATAGGAGCATCATGGCCCTCAGCTACCTCGGCTACCCCCTTGCCAGGTGGAGCACCATCAATCAGAATATATCTATCGCCTCTCTTTTCCACCAGGCTCATCGAACGGAATGTATCCATGGCCAGCTCAATAGTAAAATAACTCCTAGTCAATCCCGTCAGAGCATTAAACACTCATAGGTTCTTAGCTAACCTAGTAATATAACATCCACCGTACAATGCCCCTCTCAACTTATTTAACATAGTGTCAAAGTAAGTCACAAATCCATAGCCCAAGTTATAGGTCGTCCGAGACATCAAGCATGATAAATAAAACATATCCTGGACCATCACAACCCCAATGCTCTCACGACGACCACATATCGTATGAGCTATAATCTGATGCAACACTCACAAAATAGGAGATGTGAAACAAGTGCTCTTCGACTTAGTAGAATCGTATTGATCCTGAAACTCAGGACGAGCATATAATCTCTAAAATCCCTTAGCACATGATCCTAACCCGTGCAATAAAGAATTTTGGTATAACTCCGTCGACAGAAAGGACTCTTTATACAAACCTAGGGCAACCCCGAACTCAGAAATTGACATAGCGAATTATGTGCCCCTTAAATAAAATTGAACAACTCTGGGTCATTCATAATCAATGCCCTTCTTGTCCAATATAAATGACGTAAGGAATTCAATAATTAATTCAGTATAACCTGAGTCCCTAATGTCAATCATCGCACTCCAACCCTCCTGATTCAACCGACTATGTATCTCATCCTACAATCCTATAGTCTCTAGATCAGAACAACTAAGATACTAGTTTGGCTCAATTGGAAGAGATTTTAGGGATTGTTCCTTAACTTGTATTCTTCTATTTATGAACCGGAGGAGTGGGTGGAGTGTGATGGCGTCGGTCGACTCGGAAGCCGCTTGAAGAGGAGGGTCCGCCGCTGGAACTCACAAGGGTGGTATCGATCTTCGCCTTGAGGAGGATGGCCGATCTCTTTATGCGCGGGTCTTAGTTCGCTTGGCCGGTGGTGCAGACATGGTAAGAAGAGGAAATCGTCGGTGGGAGAAAGGAAATTCAAGGAAAAGGGGTGGGTCTCACCAATTTTATGGTTGAAAGTAAGTCACCGGTGATTGGGTGTGAAGAAGAAGAAAAGAAAGTGAACGGGTGCGAAAGAATATGTTTGAAATCCCTAACTATTCACCTTTAAAATCGAATGATACACGGGCGTGTATGTCAAACACGGGCGTGTGTCTTTAAAAATTAGGGATTTTCAACATACAAGGATCGAAATATGGGCGTGTCTATGCCCGTATATCCTGCTGTCAAAATTAATCCATGTCAATACGGGATATCACACGGGCATGTTGTTTCCCATGTATCTTGCTGTTTATTTCCTTATAGTTGAACACGGTCTTCCACATGGGTGTGTAGTGGCCCATGTATATTTCTGCCCAAAACACTTGTAGTCAACACGGTCAGACACATGGGCGTGTTCCCAACCGTGTATCTTCCTGTCTTAAAATACATATCTGAACACGACCTTGGACATGGGGTGTCTCTTATCGTGTTTCCACTTTTTGCCCATTTTTCTTCATTTTCTCATCCCTCTGTCATTCTTTTTATTGGTGAACCTAAAAATAAAAATAAAAATACCAAAATCAAAGACTCTACCCTAGAAAAACTAACTAATTAAATGAAAAATGCATCAAAACTTAATAAAAATTAGGTTGCCTTCTATTAAGCGCTAATTTAAGGTACCTAGCTTTACCCTAACATATCAGAGCTACTTAGGATTAGAATTGGCATCAAATGAAACACTTTCCTTCTCCCTTGCCCATAAACCTCCATAATAGGATTTACATCGTTGCCCATTCATTTTGAAACGCTTGCCTTTGTCATTTTCAAGCTCAATGGCACTATGAGGGAATGTTTGTACCACTTTGAACGGTCCACTCCATCTGAACTTTAATTTACCTAGAAATAAATGAAGACGTGAGTTAAATAACAACACTAAATCACCAACCTAAAAGTCCTTCTTCATAATATGTGCATCATGCCACTTCTTTATCTTTTCCTTAAAGAGTTTGGCATTCTCATAAGCTTGGAGGTGAATTTCATCTAATCCATTGAGTTGTAACAGCCTCCTCTCTCCCACGGACTTCAAATCAAAATTCAGTATCTTAATAGCCCAATAAGCTCGAGGTTCTAGCTCAACAAGTAGATGTCACACCTTTCCAAATACCAACCTATATGGTGACATACCAATTGGTGTTTTAAATATCGTACGATAAGCCCACAATGTGTCATATAACTTTGTAGCCCAATCTTTCCTTGAACTACTAATTGTCTTCTCTAGAATCTTCTTAAGCTCACGATTCGTTACCTCCACTTGCCCATTTGTTTGAGGGTGATAAGGTATGGTAATTTTGTAGTGCATACCATATTTCTTTTACAAAGCCTCAAACTGTCTATTACAAAAATACGATGTAGCTTTGCATCATTTGTAGGTGTTGCCAAAGCTTCTGCCCATTTAGACACGTAATCCATACCCACAAGTATGTATTGGTTCCCAAAAAAAGATGGAAAGGGTCCCATGAAGTCTATTCCTTATACATCAAAGATCTCAACCTCTAGAATTGAAGTGAGAGGTAATTCATTGCATTTTGACATGTTCCCCACACGTTGGCATCGATCACAATAGAGGACAAACTACCTTACATCCTTAAATAGTATTGGCAAAAAAAACCACTCTCCAACACCTTTGTGCCTGTTTTGGATGCTCTATAATGTCCTCCATAACTTGACCCATGATAATGTGTTAGGACCTCTAATACCTCTATATCTGGAATGCATCTTCTAATCATACTATCTCCATAAATTTTGTAGAGATAAGGATCCTCCTATAGGTATTGCCTCACCTCATACAACAACCTCTTCCTTTATTAGTGTGATAATCCCTCCGGTAGCACCCACCCCTCCAACTAAATAATTGGCAATGTCAGCATACCAAGGGGTTGCTATATGGTATAGTTCCAAAAAGAATTCATCCGGGAAACTATCTCCAATAGGCTTTGGTGTACTCTCCTTCTCCTTTTCTAGACGTGATAAATGGTCTGCCACTAAGTTTTTCGAGCCTTTCTTATCCTTGATCTCCAGGTCAAATTCCTACAACAATAAAACCCATCTCATTAGTCTCGGTTTGGCATCCTTTTTAGTAAGTAGATATTGAATGGCAGAATAGTCTGTGTAGATAATAATTTTTGACCCTTAGAGATAGGAACAAAATTTATCTACAGCAAAAACCACCGCTAACATCTCCTTTTTGTGGTCGTGTAGTTGAGTTGAGCCTCCATTAGTGTGCGACTAGCATAGTAGATCACATGTAGACGGTTGTCCTTTCTTTGTCCTAAGACAGCTCCTATGGCGTAGTCACTAGCATCACACATTATCTCAAAAGGTAAAGACCAATCCGGAGGTGTAATAATTGGTGCCGATACCAATGCCTTCTTTAACCTGTTAAAATCACTCAAACACACATCATCGAAGACAAATGGTACATCTTTAATTAATAAGTTAGTCAAAGGTTTGGCAATTAATGAAAAATCCTTAATAAAATGCCGATAAAAACTGGCATGCCCTAAAAAACCTCTAACTCCCTTAAGTGATGTAGGTGGTGGCAACTTTTTAATAATCTCTGTCTTGGCTCGGTCCACTTTGATTCCCTTACTAGAAATT
>CATIWO010043082.1:0-36886 GCA_949673435.1 Macaranga tanarius
TAACATTGTATAATGTCCCAACATAGAAATTTAATACATTAAAGCTAATTGATAGGAAAACATTTGAAAGTTGAAAAAACAAAAGACAATAGAAGAGCAGAAATAAAAGTATGCCATCATTAAAATTTCAAAGGAAAGAAAGAACTGGAAAAAATACCGTAAGAAATTAAGTAAAAAAATATAATATTTAGAGAGAGTACCTGAGAAAAGAACAGGTGCTTGCGGTATGATACTGAGATTTTTTCTCAAATCTGTCAGTCCAAACTTAGAAACATCACAGCCATCAATAATGACTTCTCCTCTTTCCAGTTCTACGATTCGGAACAATGCATTAAGCATGCTAGATTTTCCTGCTCCAGTTCTCCCAGCTATTCCTAGCTTCTCACTCGGTGAAACTGAGAAAGACAATCCATGCAAGACTGGAGGAAGTTCAGGTCTATAACGTAAGACAATATCTGTAAACTTGATTGATCCTGAAGAAGGCCATGCAGGTGGAGGACGATTGCTCTCAATTACAGCTGGGGCTTCAGAAGGCAAATCTATGTATGTTCCAGCACGCTCAACTGAATTGAAACTATTTTCTGCTCGACTTGCTTGTCTTAAAACATTACTCAATAGACTGGTAATATTTAAAGTATATGTGAGAAGTAGACCCATTGTTGATGCAAATGCCACCCGGTTATCTGTTCTGCTATTCTGCAAGACTGCAAAGGTTGCAATCAACCAAATCATGATCCCTCCTAAAGTTTCTAATCTTATGGTGAGCCAACGATTTGAACTTATATTCACAAGGGTGAATCTGATGTTATTGTCCATAGACTTGCCATTGATGTTGGCCATCCGATCATATGCTTTATATGCACGAATACTTGACAAACCATTTAATGCTTCTCCAAATTGTGCATAAACTGGAGATCTGGTGATGGAATCTAGACGTTTTACTTCACGGGAAGTATTCTGCACAGAATATACAATAACAGTAGTTAATAAAGCTTGTATGTAACCAAATACTTGGAGAAAAATGAGATTAATGATACAAGGATATCATATAATTCCAATGGAATTAGATGCTTGCAGATGCAGACAACTAGGGTACAGTTCTCTCTTGCTCTGATGATTATGGCTTTTCAGTTGAGTTCATATCAATTGTGTCAAAAAATCCATTCCTTTGATGTAAAATTCTTCAAAATAGACAGAAAAAAATTCTGCATGGCATCTCTATATTTTTATAGTCAGGATTTGTCCTCGTAGTGTTCAGCCACCACCTTCCAACATTGACCTCAACAGGACAATGCCCAAGTTGACCAAGACGGTCCACTGTCCAATGGACATATCAAAAATTATGACAGGTGTGTCTATGAATTCTTGAGCAAAATTTAAGGAATTTTCAGCTTAAGAACCACCTAAAATATTCAAGTTCTGTTACAATTGCAAGTTACATTTATTTAAGAGTTAAGCCATTTTATTTATCATTTCCACACCAAAGGAAACTAGAAACAGAAAATCTGAAGTAGGTGAGATAACTTATGATATGTGAAAGAGAAAAAGAATACAGGAAAGAGATGATGTAATACACAAATGAGATGAAGATTATACCTGGTAATACAGATAGGCTGCATAAAATAAGATGAGAAGTGGCATTATGGCCCATAGGGATATTGTGCTCACGATGCCAATCAGGGCAAATGTTGAAAGAAGTTGAAAAACTTGGTTCAGGAACATATTTGCAAAATTGGCGACATTGCGATCTATTTCACCTAGATCCTTTGAAAATCTATTGATTACCCGTCCTGTAGGATTAGTGTGGAAGAATAGCATTGGAGCTCGTAAGATTGAATCTAGCATGGCATCATGCAGTCTTCTGGCTGCACGAAGACTGGAACTGATCAGCCAATAAGAGTTTGCCAGTGTCACTGTTACCTGAGCCAGAAATATGAAGAAAACCTGTTAAATCAATACCAACTGCATATATTTTTACACTACTCCCTGTTGTTTCCTTCAAGTCAATGGGAAAAAAAACTAATGAAATTAACTAAGGTAAAGGCTAGTCCAAATTACAAAGGTTTGGAGAACAATCTTTATAGCATAGGCTAATACAACTTTTTTTTTCAGGGTTAACATGATAATAGGTACTAACATTTTCTTCTAAATCATAGGGAAAAATTCAATTTATCTGAATACTTGATGAACCAGGTTGAAAGAGCATCAACTAACAGCAGACACACCTGACCAAGTGACAAAAGTGCATAGATAAGAATGTAGTATGCTGGCCTATAACCCTCTGAAGTACTTTGCTTTGTCCAAAAGCTTAACCATGTACTGCTCGAAACCCGAAGAACTTCTGTTGATATATAGCACACAAACAGTACCATAACTACAAATGTGCCTCCTAATGCATTCTTATACCTGAAAATAAATAAAGTATGATCACATGAAATTATACAGTAAGTCTGAAGAATTGAAGTGTACGACATCCCAAAGAAACGAAAAATTCATGAATGGTTTAGCTAAATTGAAACTACAAAAATTAAAAGTCTTTTGTTTCCTTTCTTAGGAATCATTTTAGAAGAAATTTCTCAAACATTTTATGTAAATGAATATTATTTAAATTTTTGTGGACAAATGAATGAAACAGGCAACCCACTTATAAGCATGCATAATCACGAAATGCAGTATGAAAAGCAGTACATTATGGACAACTCTTCTTAAGTCATTATGCTTGTGGCAAGTAAATTAGATATCAAAACAGAATCCATTTATTTCAAGGTTTATCCCTTACCCCTGTCCTAGTAACCAGCTCCAACACACGTTCAACATCTGAGAACAGATATAAAAGGGCATTCACTACCTTAACAGGGCATGTTATTGAAGCGGCCAAGATAAAAAAGATACAGTCACCCATGCTTGTATCCCAGTGGAGTCCACAGATTTGGAATACAAGATAAGTTAAACTTGCTATTTTTGTTCTCAAATAAAAATTTCCTACCTTGGCTACAATTCTATCCTTTCATTTCTAAATTGCACTGGTAGTTACTATCAAACTAAAGTAGTATTCACTTGAAAGTTTGATTTCACTGTTTGGAAGATATCACCAAACATTTATTGAGGTGAGTACGAATAAGGTATTTATCCAAAGTGTCATGAAGAATTACTTCAAGAATTATGTTGCCAGGGGTTCATCTGAATATAATGTTTTATATTACCTCATCAAAACCTTCCAACTGACAACACCTGTTTCCCTTTCTTCTTGCCTGACAAGTACAGACTTTTTTCCTTTCCCTTTTTTCGTATGGCCTATATTTTGTGGTAATTCTTTCATCTCATTTGCTTCTGCTTTTGAATTTCTGTTGTCAAGATTTTTGCTGTCCTCTTCTTCTGCCGCTGCTTGTTCTTCTATCTCTTCCATTTCCCCAGCATTTTCCATCAGTTTCTGGAACAACTTGCCACGCTTAGAGAGTTCCTCAAAGGTTCCTTCTTCTTTAATTGTTCCTTCACTAACAAGAATAATCCTGTCCACCTGTGGAAGAAAATGTAGCTGGTTTGTGACAAGAACTCTGGTTTTTCCTCGCAAAGCTTCCTTGATACAGTTGTTAAAAACCTGCAAATAACTTGAGATTAGATCAATTTTATGCATCCAGAAATTTTTATTTTTATTTTTATTTTATTTTTTTTATAAGCTTCAAGCTGTTGAGCCAGTGATGATCACGGCCTATAAATGATTAGAACAAGCAAAGAAAGATTACTACAGAATGCAGCAGAAACTACATCACTGCAAAGAAAAAAAGACCTGGGGTGAGCTTTAATGTCTGGAATGATTTTATACCTGGCGACCAACATTAGCATCTAGAGCACTCAAGGGGTCATCAAATATGTACACATCAGAGTTGGAGTAGACAGCCCTAGCCATAGAAACTCTTTGTTTCTGCCCACCACTAATGTTCACCCCTCTTTCACCAATCTCTGTGAGGTCACGACCCTGAGAAATCATTATGACGTGATAATCTAAGGGAGATTTCAAATTAAACAAAGAAGTAGCACAAACATAAGTTTGTGAATTCACTTAACTGGAAGCAAGTCAAGATCATGATGTAATGCTGTTACATCAATAGTTTGCCAATATCTCGAGGCATCAAAGCTGGAGCCAAATAATATGTTGTCACGAACCTGAGAATGAATTTTCTAGATCAGAAGTAGGTAAATTGCAGAACATAACCTGATAATCAGCAGTGTTGCAACAAAGACAGAAACAAATTGAAAGTTAGAAAACAAAAAGAAGGCTGCAACTCACAGTTGCATTAAAGATCCATGAAACTTGAGGTACATAAGCAACAGTTCCTCTAATAACAACACTAGTGTTTGCCACGGGAGGCAGCTCTCCAAGCATTGCTGATATCAATGATGTCTTTCCTTCTCCAGTACCTCCCACTATTGCAACTAAGCTGCCAACTGGTATGTCTAAATTGATATTTGATAATGTAGGCTTCTCAACCTGGAAAAAAACGGCTTGTAAGATTGCTGTCCCGTATGGAAAAGACAAATTTGAGCATTGACATCTTACTTGCATGAAAACTTGATTAGGCCTTACGAAACTGCTATAAAACTAATATGTTAATATGTGGCACTTCAAATATCCTTTCTTTTATCCAGTTTTCTACATTAGATTCACCTAGAGCACGTGTAACCTTTTGATCCATATGCCCTAAACTATGGTTTTCCTCATGAACATAAGTAACAATTTTGCATTTAGGTAAAGGCTCATCGTGAAAGTGGAGTGCTTACGTTACATAGCTGTTTTCTGTTTGCTCAAGTGTAGGCAGGGTTTGAAAAATACAATAGAAATTCCATTGACATTTGTAAGTGAATTAACCAATTTCGGCCTTTTATCAATTGTTAGCAGGTCATACCAGTTGAATTGTATGGCCTTCTTTTTCATCACTTGTTCCTAATGTGATATTCTAATTTCTAACAGCTTTAAAGTTTGCTCCTCTCTATTTTTTTTTGCTAGCTTGTTTCAGTCCAATGACAATTGCATCAATTGATATAATTCCAATAAGTGATAGTACACACTAAAACTAGCTAAATATTTTAGCAATATCTTGCTGACTAAGAAAAGAAAAAACCTAAATGCCTGAAAATTTCTCTATGTAATTCATCAAGAAAAATAAACACAGAGATTAAAAAAACTCAGGAGTTAACCTTTGAGTCCCACGAGAAGTATCCATCCTTGATTGAGATGGATGGAAGCCCAGGCTCAAGAGGTGGATTTGGTGCTAGAACTCGTTCTTCAGCTAAAAATAATTCTTCCAGGCGTTGTAATGATACATGGGCATTTACAACCTGCCACACAAATTAGTATTAGACAATTATGTTGTGAAAATCTAATTTGAGTAGTTAAAACATTTGTATTTATCCGTTTTGTTGGATTCAGTTAAAATATTATTCTCATGTTAGGTTTATTCTGAATCCAATCAATTCAAGCCATTGATATAACGTCAACAAATATAATCACAAATGTTTAATGAAGCAGAGAAAATCACAAAACCTGACTTAACAAGTTGGGAAGCATGTTTAGAGGAAATCGCAGCACTTGAAACAGAGAAAGTGATGTGAATGCCCTTGCAGGTGTCAAATCTCCACCAAGCAAAGTGAATGTGCCAAATGAAACCAATGTCACAACAACTGGAATGCTGTTCAGTATGAAACTGTTGAACTGCAAAAGAAGGAAACTAGTGTGTTAACGGACATGAAAGATTTCCATACATCAAATACTAGAAGTACGATAATTTGACATACATTTGGTCAGCAGTGTATACAGCCTATGGAGTGCATAATGTAAGACCATCTATGCTGTAAACCAACAGGAAATGTTTACTGACATATCATGCTTTTAGAGATTGTGCGCTTATCCTACATATGAGGCATATAAGAGGAATTGGAAGATGATGTCATGTCACTCTCTTTTTAGTTCTTTGATGATCAAATGGAAGAAGTGTTTCGAAACAGCTGTGGAACTGTATAAGTGACTACTTATAAATTGCATATATATCTGCATATGTTAGCATTTTGTACAAAGGGTGCACAAATGGATGTTGCACATATGTGCGAAACAAATAAAAAGCACAATTGGTAGTTAGACCACATTTTGAGCTACGTAAAAGTGCAGTCAGTCAAAACCGCTAGTTATATCTATCCACTAAATCACAGGATTAGTGAATGTAAGTTTAAACAATATCTAATAAAACCATGAAGATTGATGGCATCATTCAAATGAATATGCACAAGAAATATTCAAAGAACGTGTTCAGCAACATACAGCAGATAGTAACTGAGCATTACGGAACCACGACAGCTCATCATTGCGTATGTTCTGAACTTTAGACTGGAAGCTCTTTTCCCATGCATAGCATCTGAAACAATTTTCAATATAGTGTCAAAAAATGATTGTGAATGTGAAAATTTAAGAATAATTCTACTCAAATTCAGACATACTTCACAGTGTCCATGGCAGCCAAGATTTCATTCATGAGACTGACTCTCTTGTCAGTCCTCTGCAATCCTTCTTTAGTTAGCTTTCTCATTGTGCTTATCACAAATGTCTGTCATCACAAAACATTGAGAACTTAAAAAATTATCAGACCAAGAAATGCATGTTAACAGCAGGCAGAAAGTTTTGAACCTGTACTGGAACCATGAGAACTAGGATTAAAGATCCAAGAAGTGAAGCAACACCTAGTTGCTGGTAGAGTAGAACCATAGACATTGTGATGCGAAATGGAGCTGACCATAATCCATGTAGTTGTTGGCATATTTGCTGAACCATGTCAAAAGGAAATACCATAAAGAAAACTGGAACAGAAACACACGATAAATTTCTTTCATTGAATGAATCACTTCTGGATGTGGATAAGAGGAGAAGTTTCACCAGATTCTTTGACATGTACCCTAATAGCAACAATTTAACCCTTCTGCTATATTCAATCACCAATGATGCCCTACTGGTTTATATAATTTTAGTTTTTATTTCCAATTTCAACTAATTAATTTGGTCTTATACATTCACTACCATGTACTTGTATGATATACATGAACTGGAATAATATCTGCTCTTATGCCTGCATTTAACAGTTGAAAGGAATCTATTGTTTTCATGGTTTAAATTAATGCAATTCACATTAGAGGTCTTTCACAAAGAGCATACCTGAAGAGAATTTGCATCCGTAGTGATCATATTTGTTATTTTCCCAGAAGGGAAGTTCTTTCGGCTCTCGTGAGTCAGTCTCAATGATTTACGAAATATGGCAGCTACCTGCAATTAAAAGCAATCTACTATAAAGACAGAATCTCATTTAAAATACATAATTCATTTGAGAACAACAAAATGGAATCTGAACCAGGTAACTGGTCAGACTCAGAGGGCAAATAGAGAAGAATATGGTGTATCAAAAGCAGCTCCATAAATATCTAACATTGTCAACACAGAGTATTAATTTTACCAAGGTCGATCTCAGCCGAAAACCAGTGCGCATAACATTCTGAAAATACTGAGATTCACACAGCACACCTAATGACTGAGCCAAGAAAAGTTAACTAGTCAGTTAAAAGAATTCACAAGCTGTCCGTTGTAATATATAACAACCTACTATATTTACAACACCATCCACGCCACATTCCAAGAAAATATATTGCATAAATCAATGCAGGTACATGGAGGACCAGATCAGAAACATATGACACCTGTAGCAAATTATATAATCTTTATCACTTAGTATTTAAATTTTTTCCTCAAGTCCCTAGGGTAAGATTTCATGATGGAAATTAAGATCCTCTTCTATCTATATAACTCTATATATATATGTACATATATATATATATATTTTTGGTATCTACAGTAAAATGACTTTACAGAAACTAGCATATCAGTGGAGACACTGAGGTTGATACCTCTGTATGAAAAAATGGAGGACAAAAAAGAATGGCAGCTAAATCAAGTTGTTGCAAAGATTAACAAATCTGTTGTGAGTTCCAAAATTTTATAATCTTTATGGTGCGGTAAGCAAAATAATGGCTTTGTTCTATGTATCAGAGCCAGTCCAGAAGAACAATGCAAAACACACATGAGATTTGCACAATTCAAGATGAAAATGATAGACTATATGATCAGAACCCTTGTCCATAGTAAGAGCTAAATGCATTTGTTATTTATAATAGATAAAATAGAATCCTTACCACCCCAACAAAAATTGAGAAAGCATAGACATAGCCTATCCAAGCTGGATCACCTTGTTGCATTGACTGCATGATGGAATTAAAGAATTACAATCTAATGGTCTGAGAATCAGCTACAAAATCTTGGAATTGAATTTTAAATCAAAAGCGATCAAATTATCTAAATTGTTATGTCATTAGAGAAAAAAAATGTCGTCTATATAAGTTCAGCATTTATTTTAAGGATTATTTTTCTCCATTAACTTAAGTAATAACAGAGGAACTCAGACATATATTAACCTCATCCTTATAGGAGATACAAAATTACTGAACCATAACAAAGATGGGACACATCAAGTATGTCTTTGATAGAGGAACAAACCTGTAAGAGATGGTTCAGCAAAACAGGCCCCACAAATTGAGCAAGATCATTGCCAACCTACAAGAAGTTCAAAAATAGAGCTTAGACTCCATGTGAATTTTAACAATAGTATAAAGTTTCTAATTTCACATCAAGTGAAAATAAAGAAAAAATAGAAAGCAAACAATGAGTGATTGCCACATGTCACTTTCAAGTTCACCAAATATAAGCCTTAATTTTTCTCAAGTAGAAATAATAATTAGGAGAGGCATCTGAGAGAATCCTGCTTCTAACTTGAGTCCTTAAAAAAGCTAGACCAAAATAACATCCATGAAAAAATGAAGCAGGATGAATTTGTTACCTTAAAAAACCCTCCCAACCAGAACCTGCAGAAAAATATGAACCAAAACAAAGAAAAACATATCAGCAATCCGTAAAGAGGATGTCTCTAATCAATCTGTTTGGATTCTTTAACATCCAATCACAACAAACTGGAAAAGGGATGAACATGAGGTCTCAACCAATACCTTCGTCCAAGGCTATTGTTGAGTGCCCTTAAAAGCCACGGCTTTGGCTTTTTAGATTCTTCAATCCAACATTTTTGAAATCTGCAGGAACTTGGAATTGTTATAAAATAGGAACTTGGAATTGTTATAAAACTCCAGAACAGTGACTCAAGTTAGAGCAAAAGCATGTTATAAAACTCCAGAACAGTGACTCAAGTTAGAGCAAAAGCATGTTCAATATGAGAATGTGGTACAAACTTTTTAATCAGTGTCTCAGTCTGATCCCATGTGTCTAACTTCCAAACATCCTTTTCAGTGATAGGTTTTTTGTGGCCTAGCTGCATAAGTGGAGTAATCCATCCAAAATATATCCCTATTGAAAGGCAAAAGACAATATAGTCAGTAAAGAGGCCAAAAGAATACTTTGCTGCTATTAAGACAACAGTTCACACCTCTAGTTTATGTGTACCATATTTTTTATCTTTTATTGAACAACTTCAGCAGCAATGCCACTTGGAAAAGAACCCTGGCATTAAGGGAAATGAACTGAATAAATACTTACTGGAGAACAAGTTGGCATGCCTCTCAGGGCATAATTGCTCTCCTCCAGGAAGGGCTTCATATTCACCAATTTCAGAAGACTCAGGTTGCACAATGTTGTAACCAGGATAAGGATCCAAATTGGGAATATATACGAGAAGAAGAAGACCAAATAGAACCTACATTGTGAAATGGTTATAGAAATTAATATAATTGGCATAACTGAAGCGATTTTAAAAGACATTTAGACAGAAAAGACAAATAGAACAAGATTCAAGGTAACTTGATATTCAAGCTCAACATCACCCTGTTATAAACATCTCCTTTGTCACATCAAGTTTTGCCCTATTTATAGTTAGATTAGTATTATGTGTTGCAATTGAAAAGTGGGAATTTTCCAGATTCAAAAGCTTTCTTAGTGGTGCAAGATATGATTAGCATCTGATGGCTACCCCAGCATTATACCATAAACTAGAATTTTCAACCTGTGGTCCAACATGGCTTCCAGAGCTGACTTTAGTGGCACAAAAGATTATGTCACTGTGACAATAGTGGCAAATAGTTGTTGCCAAGTTTCGACACAGCTAAACAGCTATAGCATTCATCCTATCACTACAGACCCTGGATTTTAATTATTGCACAATTTAGATTCATGAAAATGCATTCTCATGTCATCTAAGAATATTTGTTGGCTTGGCATTCAGTAGTTTGAACCAGGTCAAGCTGGGGCCAGGCACTTAAGTCACATCCAAAGCCATGACAAATTGCTTTTGAGTTGAACACCCTAAAGCCAAACCAACTTTTAGCAATAAAGAGTGTCTAGAGATATCTACCTCTACAAAGTAAGGGAAAAAGAAGGGAACGAACCTGACAAACAACAGCGCTGATGTATGTGTACAATGCAATTCTGCATAGTAAACAAAGAATGATTAAGTATTGGCATCTGATGTCTATATAAGGTTTTGAACTTCAGAAGTAAAATTCTACAAATGCAGAAAGCATTCTCATCTAGAATAATTTTACATATTGCTAAAATTGATGAATTTTCCTTTATCAAGGAGAAAGGAAACCGAAGTTTCAAGAGTAGTCATATAGCATGTTATTTTGGTCACATGAACTTTCAGTACTGCTTAGCAAAAATAGAGAGAAATATAACTTGGGTGATCAGACTTATTGGCATAGAGAATGGAGCATACTAACCTATTGTAATAACCAGTCATAGACAGAACTGTGCTAAGCATAGCAGCTTCCCCCACCAATACATAAATAACTCCAAACCGCACATACCACCGAAACTGCCGGATATAGACTTTAGTTTCCAAACCAATCATAATGAGCATGGAACACCAGGCGAGGGCCTCAATGATCAAAGACACCATCTATAAGAGAAGAGAAAATAATTTACTTGGCATGTTTCAGTAAGTAAGAACCTGATAACTAATTAAAGACCAACAGATTTATATGGTTGATTAATCAAAAATATCGTTTTTTCTGCTGCTGTTGTTAAAACACACCCTTCTCTGAGTATGAACTGTACTCCCAGTCTTTTTGTCTCTACTCTCTCAGCGGGCAGATTTCGACATTTATTCAGCCAAATTAGTGTATAACCATCTTCCAACATAATAAGTTAAGTAAAGACACATACTAACTCAATTCTTAGCTTCAAACACCATTTTATCTTATGAACAAAACTTGAACAGAACCATTTACCTCAAAGGGGGCAAGACTAGTCTGTCCATCCAGGTTAAAAATAGAGATACCCATCACCAGCCTACATAGTGGCTCAGCGGTGCAATAACCAGCCAATAAGCCTAACATGTAATTATAATATTTTGTCCTCAGACTATACTTTTCAGCTTTTGAATTCTTCTTAATAAGCCATATCCGATAAAAGCACAATCCCATAAGAACCAAATGGGAAATGCAAATCACTAGAGAATCAATAGCACAAGGGGCGTATGCCCCAAATGCACTATCCACTTCTTTTGCCCAAACCCCATTTGCCACTGGTTTACAGTACCAATCCAATGGCTTCACAGCCATCTTTTATCACCTCCCTGCAAAAAATTACAAATGATCACACATTATGCATTCAAATTCAGTTTCTCAGCATAGAACTTTCGGCAAAAAAAAAAAAAAAAAAAGAGCCTACAATCTAAACACAAGCATAAAAGAAAATCAGGATTCACAAGCATGCAATTGTTTCATTTAAATATCAAACTTGGCCCATTTCAACAAAAAGAAAAAGAAAATGATTCCTGCAGGATTGCAACTAAGTTCATCAACAACTCAATTAAAACTTCACCTGCATGTACAAAACTCAGTTCTATGCTAATCCTGGACAATCCAAACATCATGGAAAAGAAAACAAAAACAAAATTCAAACACCCTTAATTCAGTTACACAGATAAACAAAGAACCAAGTTCATCATATTGCACAAGTGTGTCAATCACTAACATAAACATAACATAACTAGCAAGAATGATCATTGAAATGTAAAAGAAGAAAAGGGTACCTTCAAGAATCAAGAATGACGCAAAAAATATATGTATATTATGTATATAATGAGTAGGGAGGTGGGAGTGTTTCTTGCATGGTCACTCTCTGAAACATATATATATATATTACAATCCTGAGGACGATGTTATTAAAAAATCAAGAAAATTAGCACTTGAAACAGACAAAAATATAAGTTGGCTTGCATTCGTCATGGGTGACGTGATGACATTATTCGTAAGTGTAGATTTTAATAGGATCTTGAGAGTATTGTATTCCTTTAACAATAATTGTTCAATTTGTTTGAGAAACTGAATAGGAAAAAATAAAGATTAAAAAATCATTTCAATCATGCAATGTTCATTTTGTTGCAATAATTATGCAATTTTTTAAAAAATAATTTTACTAATTGTTATATCCTTTTAAATAAGAGATTGTGTAGGATTCAAATTCTGTCATCCATGATTTAAAAGTGGAGGATTGTTCATCTATTATACAGTCCAACAATATTTAGGTCATATAATCACCCTATTAACAAAAAAAAATTATATCAAATTTATAATATATATTTTAAATATTTTATATTTGACTAATAAAAATAAAATGTTTATGAATATTATAAATATGACTATTGAATATATATTTTTCTTTAAAAAATAAAGAATTAAGCAAGTGTTTTTTAGAGAAAGAGTAAATCTATAAGTTCTATAATTAAATATATTAAGATACAAAAAAATTTAGTCGAGTAATTTTATTAATATTTCGATTGATCTCTTTCTTATTTCAATCTTAAAATAAGTTTTAAATTCGGAAATCCTAAAATTTTGGAAGCTGATTCATTTAATTTATTTGTCATAGATTTTCGTTTAAATTAAACGGACTGTAAATATAATATATATAATAAAATTATTTTAAAATAAATAATTAAATAGTTTTAATAAATTTATAAAATTAATATATGTATATATATATAACAAAAAACATTTGAGATAAAAAATTATAATTAATTTATTGAAGTTAAATTCTAAAATTGAAAAATAAATAATGAAAATGAAATTTGAACATATCAACATAATCTACAAATGGATAGTACAAATGAATAGTAAGAGTAACCTAAATCTAATACTTTAAATTCTGAATGGTTGGTGTGAATAGTTGGTAATTCGGTAATTCTTGTGTGTGCATCACTAAATACTAAATAGCATATAGAATTCCTTTAAATTATTGAAGAAAGTACCCAATATTTTCAAAGTATATCATATACAAAAATAACATAATTCAAGAAATACAAAACAGAAAATAAAAAAATAGACATAATAACATCTCAGACATGAGTTGCTCATATAATATTAAAACTAAATTATGCTAAAAAAAATACGATTGTCCGTAGTGCCATAAATTTTTTTTTAAAAAAAAATCAACACAAATAAAAATAGTTTATTTTTTATTTTTTAATTCTGCAACCTGCAGTTTAGTGTAGGTAAAATAGCAATAAGCAAAATTCAGGCATGAGGGCAAAGAGGTCAGAGAACATACATCAAAATTTGGACTTAATAATTTTGTTGTTCAGCATTTAATATATATATAGATACGCTAAAGCAGATATTTGCCACTTGATTTTTTTTGTCAATTGTGATTTTCTCAAATTTAATTTTTTAAAAATCTAATTAGTTTAAATAGATTCCAGACTAGAAAAGTAGTTCCAAATTTAAACATATGCTTGCAATTTGAAGTGATGAATCAAGTGATGTTGTGGGATTGATGGGTGTTGTAGTAGGAGGGTAAATGAGCTGACTTGTTTAAGACCTTACAAGTTGGCTTATTTACTAAACTCATTTTATATATTTTTTTTAGAAAATAAACTTATTTCATAATTAATTAATAAATTTTGATATTTAAAATTTATAATTAATATGGTAAAAATATCAACTTTAGATCATATTGTGTTATGTAAGTTTTACAGTGGTATATCTAAATATAAAATTAATTCATAAATTAAAGATATTAATATATAAATATTTTAATAAAAATGTAAAACTAGCAATAAACAGTAATTTAGATAAAAATAAATAATCAAAATAAATCAAATTTAAAAAACAAGCTAAGCTCAAATTTTTATAAACAGGTCTTGAACCGAACTCAAGTCAAACTTGAATTTCTGATCTTGAGTCGAGCCTGAGCTTAATCGAGTTTGAGGGCAAGCTATGAGTTCGATTTGATTGGCAGTGACTGATGAAGTAAAATAAATTATATTTTTATTATTTTAAAATAATTTTAAGCAAACATATGTTATTTATTTTTTTGTTTAATTATAACTTGATATTAATTGTCTAATTTAAAATCTATTTGAACTAACTAGGCCAAAAAAGTTATTTTCGAAAAAAAGTACACCTTAAAAACGTTTCAGAAAATAAATTGCCACTTTAGCTATTTAGATATAAATATATTTACTGTAAAATTAAACATAACATCAAAAAAACAATGCGTAATCTTATTTTTTAGAATTTTTTTCAGATGCTTGGATTTCAAATCTCACAAATTTTTCTTTTTGGATGTTTTTTTTTTTTGAAAAATTCTTTTTGGATGTTAATAATAAAAAAAGTGATAATTATTTGAAAAAATACAAATGCATTTTTTTTATAAAAAAAATATAGTAACTCAAAATTTTCAATAACAAAAATAATGATAACAATAATAACGAACGTGCCCAATTCAACAAGAGCCACATATCTTTTATTTGTTTTCCTCTGACTGACCCACATGTGTGTTTTGTAGTTGTGACATAAGTCATGACTCATGCTCTTTTGTAACTACTAACAATTGTCTTTGTCTGTAGCTAGTATAAAAAATTTACAAGATATTTATTTATTAATAAAAGAACTTAATAAAAAATTAGACAATTTTAATATTAGTGAATTATATAATAAAAGACAGTAAAAATTATAAATTAATAATGACAGTAATCATTGCTACTTCCTTTTTCGTATGAGTAGTCCAAGTGACAAAACATGTGAACATTATTGAGAAAATGTGGAATCCTTAGTCTCCTTTTTTATAACGCTGGAGATTAACCACTGCGACGAAAATTATCAAATGAAATTAAAAAAAAATCATTGCTACTTCCTCTCGTTATCTTATTTATTAATTAATTTTTAAAAAGAAAAGAGCAAGCTAGAATTCCAACTCAAAGTGATATATATACATTCACTTATTGATCATGATTTAATTGTTATATTTTATAATTAATTAACCATCATCTCGCAGCATATTATATGCTGAGTTTTAATTTTATTTTAGTATAATATTTTATTGATCATATTTTCATATAAAACACTAACATATAAATAGTTATAAAAACATAGTTTAACATAAAAATGTTCAACAAATTTAATTTAAAGTCAAGCTTCCTCCCAAAAATGGAACGACTATCACTAAAATAATAAAAAGATAGCCTAGGAAAAAAAATATGCAATTCAAAGAAATGCTCCTCCCAGTTTATCTAAAATAATCAACATAAATATAAATGAGCTGTTAACGCAAAAATATTTTAATAAAATAAGAAATCAGAATTAATAAGTGCAGACATTTTTGCTAAATAAGTACATCACTTCTGTTAAAATTTAAAAGCACAGAAGTTTCAATATAGAAAAATCTTATATTATTTACTGTAAAACCATATGAGAAATATATATATGCTTATGATGCTATAAATCTTCTTGAAAAATCATAGATGATGATGAGTAAAGGAAATATTAAAATAAATAATCAAATTGTCAATAAGGGTAAAAAATAGTCTAATTAACTCTAGATGCATCCATAAATCCAAGTTTTCGAATTTTGCTGTTGTTGATTTAGCATAAGAGACTAAGCATAAATATATTAATTTATGAACAAATAGCATAATAACTGAGGCCTAATGCATAAGAGCATGCATATGCCCTACCTATGTAACAACTTCTTGCATGTTACTTGTACATTAAGAACCCATTTAAGGGTTCAAACTTCGTTGATGTCATGACTCATGAGCAAAAAGTAGAGAGTAAAGTTCTGAAACAACATGATAATCTGAAGCATATGAACAAATTCCAGTGACTACATACAAAAATACTAGTTGACTGATAAATTAGTTTAGCCAAGAATAGTCATGAGCAAAGCTGCAATCCCTCGTGAAAATACTTATTCCTACATTTCCACATTATCCCAGTCAATGGATCTGCCTTCAAGGCCATAATCTGATTGGTGAAGCCTGTTTCGACCCAATCTGCTCATCATGGCAAGACCTAACAATAAAAAAAAATAATTAATTAGTAAAGAAAACACACAATCAGTGGAAGAACTACAGCTCAGTTGCTGCGCGCTAGAGAAAATTCTAACAAGAATGCAAGTGCATCATTGTTGCTTCAAAGAATGCTACAAATGACACCGGCAAACTGTTTGAATATCAACTGACTTCTGAGTAATCAGGATATTCTGTCACCGAAAAATAAATGTAAAAGCGTATGCAGCAAGAGGCAATCGGCTTGTACCTTCAACCATCTTATATAGAGCTGACCACCAGCCTTCTTTGGAAATTTGGTGTTCGTTTAGTGATTCTTCGATTACTTTGTCATGCTTCCCTTCCAGCACTCCCTGCAGAGTTATCACTGCATCTTTTGTCTTCTTGAGGATAGAGTTTTCATCCTCAATTTCTAATCGCTGAAGGTCATTATGGGATGATGTGAGGCTAACAGCAAGCGCAAACTGGGCAGCAGCAGCCCAACGGGAAGACGCCAGCCATTTCCTTTGCCCATCTAACCTTCTGTTCTCTTCTCTATCAAACCTACTCTCTCCTTCCCCTCCTAATACTAAACCACGCAAGTACTGAGCATTTGCAGCCCCTGTACTTTGAACCATCTTAGAGAAAGCACTATCTTCATTTAACAACAGTTCCTCTGGCGTATTATATTCCAGAACCTGAAGAACAATAAATATGGCAATTTTAAAAGATAATTAGGCAAATAAATGAATGGTTAAAATTTCCATCAACTAGGACAAAAGTATATATGTGGATTTCAGAGGACGATCTTCTCTAGGGATAATTTTTCAGCACGAGAGAGGGATAAAGAGATTGGTTCACTTGAAAATGTTCAAGTCAACACCGTGGCCAAAAGATAACACTGCAGCATCTTCCCACATTTATGATAGGATGGTCAACAGTTGTCTATAACAACAACCAGTCATCTTAACTGACTGGCAGTGATTGTTGGGGAGCGCTGGTGATCAGTTCCTAGAAATGGCTTTCAATGGAAACTTTTTGAACTGAAAAACATTTCTAGGAGAAATTTATATCTTTTTTTGATTTTGGCAAGAGAATTATTTGCAACAAGTAGCTTCCAGATTTAGAAGTGACAGAATGGCAACAAATAATAATAATAATAAAAGCCATCTGTGGCCGATGGCGTCTGCTAGTGACCAGCACTGACAAATGCTGGCAGCCAATTACTTATCAGTATTATTGCTGCTAGTGGCGACATGCAAGTAGCTAATCCAGATACATTGTCATGGATTTGAAAGTCTCATTTTCCATAAGCCAAGTCTAACATTCATTGGCTAGGAAGGTTTCACATAAATTTGTTGCTGCACCTTAAACCAAGAGATGCAGCAAGTAGTATAAGTTTCCTATAACTTTTAAAAGAACAAGAACTGGAATCATACCTTGCCAGAATCAAGTAGAAGGATACGGTCACAATCAATGATGGTATTAAGTCTGTGGGCAATGATTAGCATTGTACATGATTTGAATTCTTCTCGAATAGTTTTCTGAATAAGGGCATCAGTTCTTACGTCAACAGCAGCAGTAGCTTCATCAAGAACAAGTATTTTCGATCTTCGCAACAATGCTCGAGCAAGACTTAACAGTTGTCTCTGACCGACACTGAAATTCTCCCCAGCTTCCGAAACCTTAACAAATTGCGAGAAAGATCGCAGTTCACAGTCAGAGAAAAAAATATAAATTAAAAACAGAAAATTACCATATCATAGCTAAATGCAGACACCAAATAAACATTAAAGCAACAGATATAATTACTACAAGTACATCAAAGCAATTTCATGACAAGTGTATCTTGTTCTAAACCTACATCAAAGTCAAAACCACTGTTTTAAACCTACATCATAATCAAAAGTGCTTTATTTTAACTTTTCAAATAGTAGCTAGTGGAACTTAAATTATTTAATAAACCTAGACCTGTGACCACAGAACTCAAGCAGAAATAGACAGACAATGAACTAACAAAGGCTCTGTAAAGTTAAAGAGAGCAAAAGTGCAAAATAATGACTGAGATGTTTACAAAGGAAAGAGCAGAGTAAAATGAATTACGTTGAACCAAAATAGTAGAAATCAAATGAAAAAATTTCAATTATGTACCTCAGCATCCAGACCTAGAGAGTTTCTTCTAATAACATCCTTCAAATGTGCCCTCTCTAAAGCCTCCCAAAGATCAGCATCGTTGTGTTCATTGAAAGGATCAAGATTAAACCTCACAGTTCCTATAAAATAATAATGTAAATTAACTAACGCAATCTCATATCATCATATGATATAAACTAGGATTACTGAAGTACCTGAAAACAAAACCGGTGATTGTGGTATAATACCAAGTACTTTGCGTAGATCCATCAATCCAAACTTTGCAATATCACAACCATCAATAAAGATCCTTCCTCTTTCCAATTCCACAATCCGGAATAAAGTATTAAGCATACTAGATTTTCCAGCACCAGTCCTTCCAACTATGCCAACCTTGTCGCTTGGAGAAACTGTAAATGACAGTCCATGTAGGACTGGCGGAAGTTCAGGCCTGTAACGCAGAACAACATCCTCAAACTTGATTGATCCTGATGAAGGCCATCCAGGAGGGGGGCGGTTTCCCTCAATGATAAGAGGGGCTTCTGATGGCAAATCAATGTATGTGCCAGCTCGCTCCACAGAATTTAAACTATTCTCCGCCAAGCTTGCAAGTCTGAGTACTCCAGTCAGTAAACCTGTAATATTTAAAGCATAACTGAGAAGCAGACCCATTGTAGATGCAAATGCCTGCTGATTCTCTGCCCTTCCATTCTGCATCACTGCAAAGGTTGCTGTAAGCCAGATCATAAGGCCTCCCAATGTTTCCAGACGGATTGCAAGCCAGCGATTTGCACTCATGTTTACAAGGGTGAATCTGATGTTATTGTCCATGGATTTACCATTGATGTCAGCCATCCGATCATAAGCTTTATATGCACGAATAGTTAACAAACCATTCAGAGCTTCTCCAAATTGTGCATAAACAGGTGATCTACTTATAGAATCCAAGCGCTTTACTTCTCGTGCTGTGCTCTGCAAAACAAAGTAGTTCATAAATGAAACTGCCTATGATTATCTGCCAAAAAGTCTCTATATGTTAAAACATATGTGTTGCTGAATCCCAAATATACTTGAAGCAACAGTAAAAATGATTATAATTATCTATTAGAGCAGCACTCTCTAAATGGATACAGCACAGCCATCTACAAACTTATCCTGTTAACCAAAATAAACTAGAATCTTTTGTAATATTTTAACTTAAGGCCGAAACCATCTCAATGGTTTAAATGCTTAGCATCACTATGAAAAACAGAACCCAAAACCTACAAAATTTTCCAATCTACCATAAGGTGCCTATTAATTATAAAATAAAAAGAGAGAATCTGGAAAAAAAGAAATAAGAGTGCTATCACACAAGTTGGATGAAAAGATTTAGAGCAAAGATAGAAGTTTAGTTACTTTTCACATACCTGATAATAAAGATAAGCTCCATAAAACAGAACCAAAAGAGGCATTATTGCCCACAAAGACATGGTGCTGACAATTCCAATGAGGACAAATGTAGAAATGAGCTGGGACACTTGACCCAGAAACATATTCACAAATACAGCAACATTCCGATCAATGTCCCCAAGATCCTTTGCAAACCTATTGATAATACGTCCAAGTGGATTGGTGTGAAAGAAGACCATTGGAGCTCTCAATATGGACTTCAGCATAGCATCATGCAACCTTCTGGCAGCATAGAGACTTACTATGATCAACCAGTATGAATTTAACAATGTAACCAAAACCTGTAATGGAAGAAGGAAAGAGGAATTAGACGGAAGAAATTATAAAAGGAAAATTCATTTAAAATGGATGTTATTTATCAGATGGTAACGATGATTCCACTTCCTAGGCAGGCAATGAAAGCCCCTGAATGACTAAATTATATCAGAATGGACAAATGCCAGATGATGAATAGATACACATATGAAATGCAACTTACATCAGATTGATTCATACCTGACCAACTGATAAAACAGAGTAGATGAGATTGTAGTAAAGAGGTCCATGACTCTTTGCAGTTCCTTGATCTGTCCAATTACTCAACCAAGTACTACTGGAAACTCGTAAAACTTCTGTCAGGACGTAGCACATGAAGAGTATCATTACCACCCACGCACCTCCTAATGCATCCTTATACCTGGCAAAAGAGTATCACCATACCCTTTAGAACTTAAGGAGAATAAAACAACAGAAAGTGTGGATATGCAAACTGAAACTGGCAGATAGCTCCTACATCACACAGCAAAAACCAACAAGCTTCTCCATTCCTGCTTGCCCACATCCCTCCCTTTCAAGTAAAAATGCAGTCATTCATTTACTTTTTATGTTTAGTTGCTGGTATCAATTTGTTTTCCCTTTGGCATCTTGAAATTTTCTGATTCTATTTGGCTGCTTAACCAACATTATTTTGGCCTCCCTCAAATGAACTTTTTGTTTATTGATTAATAAAGTCGTATAATAACATGTAAAAAAAAACAGTAAAGAGAACTTTAGGATCATGATGTAACCAAAACATTTCCTCTCCAACCCATTAATAAACCTCTGAGATGCCTTCCTGTCACATGCCCTTTCTCACAATGGTGAACTCTTAATTATGTGGCATGTAAACCATACTGAATGCCTTAAGCATGTATTATTGTCACAAAGTAAACTTTCCAATCCTCCAAGATGAATTACAACTCCAAACAGAAAAATAAGCATATGAGCTTATAAGATGAGTGGAGGAAGATGCATATACGAGAAAAGGCAATCATATTTTTCAGCAGTCAATTGGCAAGGCAGACTAAATGAAGCACAAAGCTTCATCAAATGCCTGTTGCCACTCATATTATAGAACTAACATGATGAATTTTTCAATTGATGACAATCACCAACACTTCAAAGGAGATCAAGCCTTTATTTCAAATATTAATAGGAAAATAGATTAGAATATAACCAAATTTAGTGGTTGAAAGTTGAAACTCGTTATCCCAACTGAGATACATAAGGGGCACGAAAGAGGTAAGAGACAGTCTGTCCTTGGCATGAATATTTTTCATGTTATTTATTGATTTATGGGACAATGCACTTATTTCCTCAAAAGTTCATCAGCAATCTACATAAAAGAGAAAAACCTGCACTTTGATGATACATGGTCAGAGCAATACGATGAAAATTTTCTTACCTCATCAAAACTTTCCAACTGACAACACCTGTTTCCCGTTCTTCCTGCTTGATAAGAACAGACTTTCCTTCCTTCCGGTTTTTTGCCTCATTCACATTCTTAGGTAAGTCATTCATTACCCCATTAGCAATAGGTTTTGTAGAGCTTTTCTGATCATCAGTTTCACCATTTTCCTTTTCGTCCACATACTCTTCCATTTTTCCTGCATTTTCCATTAGCTTTTGGAACAGAATGCCACTATTTGACAGCTCCTCAAAGGTTCCCTCCTCTTTCACCATACCCTCATGGACCACGATAATTCTATCAACTTGTGAAAGAAAATGGAGCTGATTTGTGACAAGAACCCTCGTTTTCCTGCTCAATTCTCCCTTTATGCATTTATCAAAAACCTGAAGATAATTGATCGTGGATGTTAGGCCAGAAAATAAAAATACAACAAATCATGACTTAATTACAACAGCTTAGACGACTATAGCTAAGTCATACATATAAAAAAATGCAAGGAATAAATAAATTCTCTTATAAATGTCAACAGTGCCATCGCTTGATTTGAGCCAGGGATAACTCAGCAGTGCAAAGGGTGAAGAAATAGCAAAAATGACAAACATAAAATAGTTATTTTAAAAGGAAGTTTTCAGAAGAATACACTTCAAGACGTGAAAAGTAATGTCCAGAGGCTCTAGCAAAGCAAAATATTACCTGCTGCTCGCTAGCTTTTCAAGGTGTAGGAATCTTCAAATTATACACACATCATAATGGAAAAAAATGATTCTTTTGCTGAATAGCTATATATAAAGCATCATTTCAACATTCAAAATCTTGGGTTCTAGGCAGCCTTTCATACCATTTATGTTGAAGGCATGAAATATCTCTGGACTTCCCCTCAACCATACCAAAGCAGGACATGGCTGAAGACCATTTTCCTCAGTAGCCCTCTACTAATTTTGCAATAAATATACATAGCAGATTCATGGATAAGTTTCTCTGTTCCCTTAACAAAATCAGGCAGCACAAGAGGATCTGGTTGCTTTACATCTCCCAGAAGATGTAAGCTCAAAATCGTGGAGATGGAGAAAAAGAATTCATATAACCAACCCAACTACCTTGGGCCTAAGGCTTAACTAAGATGAGTTGAGTCGCAATATATGAGACAGCATTCTAGCCCATCCTATTCTTTGATCTGTTCAAACTCTATGGGTTTTAACAGTGTTGTCCCACACATGCACATGTAGACATATAAATAGGGTTGAACCCATGTAACACAAAACCAATTAGCTTGTGTTAAGACTTAATATACACCACTTATATGCCACTTTATTTCTTTATATTTTTTCAAAGCAGGATATTTTCCAACACTCCCCCTCAAGTGCAACCGCACTTGAACATTAATGGGCATATCAACACATAGTAAACAATAGTCCAACAACATATGGGTCCCATGAATAATTCCATAAGCTCTGGTACTATGTTAAAACTCTATGGGCCTTAACAGTGTTGGCCCACACGTGCACATGTGAACACATAAATGGGGTTGAACCCATCTAACACAAAACCAATTGGTTTGCATTAATGCTCAATTCACACTACTTATATGCCACTTCATTTCTTTATATTTTTTCAATGTGAGATATTTTCCAACATGATCCTATTAGTGACCATAATGACCTACACAAAATCTTGATTCTCATTAGCACAAATAATAACTATTAGAATACTGGATAAGGCGTTCCACAAGATTATGACAATATAAACAGTCTGCCAAAGCAACAATGATAGGCATTTGGAAGTAATGATGGTTGACCATTCTTACCTGACGAGCTACGTGAGCATCAAGAGCACTCAAGGGATCATCAAAAATGTATACATCTGAATTGGAATACACAGCCCTAGCCATGGAAACTCTTTGTTTTTGGCCACCACTAATATTCACCCCTCTTTCACCAATCTCGGTGAGACCACCACCCTAGCAATCAAGAACATGAGACAAACAAGAAATTAGGAATGAAACTTGTCCAAAGATTTGACCTTTTAGGACTAGCTATGCAACACGATAACAACCCAAAAAAAAAAAAAAAAAACTTACAGGCAATAACTCAAGGTCATGCTCCAAGGAAGTCACGTCTATTGCCTTTTCATATCTTGTTGAATCAAAGGCAGACCCAAATAGTATATTATCCCGCACCTACGATGATTAATTGCAAAGGTCACCAATGCAAGTTGTAAAAATAAATTCAGTAATGAGATAACTACAAGTAATACAAGTAATTTCAATTATGAGCCTATTTGAACCCAACATGGAGCATCTTAACCACATCAATGCAAGTGACAATATAAAATTTACAATTATACGCATAAGTTCCTTTTCTGAGAAAAATTACGTAAGCATGCCACAACTTACAGTTGCATTAAAAATCCATGAAACTTGTGGAACATAAGCAACTGTTCCCCTAATAACAGCACTTGATTCATCTGACATCGCAGGAAGCTCCCCAAGCATTGCTGAAATAAGTGATGTCTTTCCCTCTCCAGTACTACCAACAACTGCAACTAGGCTGCCTGTGGGTACGCTCACATTGATGTTTGATAATGTTGGCCTCTCTGCCTGAAACAAAACTAAATTTTTAACAATCTGAACAATTCTCAGCACCTTTCATACAATTATGAGAGCTGTAGTTAACCTGTCCCAAAAATTAAAACAGCATTGCCAAAATAAAGATTACATGACAATTGACCTAGGTTGAATTCCACATGCTGCCAAGAGATTAATCTTACAGGTTTGTGGATGTGTGTATTATGTCAGCATGAATGTGTGAATTACAGCTGCTGCTATATGCCTCTACTTGTAACCTTCATTTTCTACATGTTACAAACTATACATACAACTGAATGCAAGTCAAAATTAATTCTCCGAGCGTAAGTGGGCATTTCATTCATGCTGTAGGATTCATGAAGTAGAGATCTGTTTCAATCAGTACTAAATGAATTAAAAAGATATGGGTAAACTAGGGTTCAATATTTAAAAAAGTATGTCATCTTATATGACCAATAAAAAGTTAACTTCATATAAGCAAAGGGTTCTCCATTTCCAATTTTAACTTCATATAAGTTAACTTCATCTTATATGCCCAACAGAGATCAACAAGAGTTCTCCATTTCCAATTTTAGGGCCACGAATTAGTGCAATTGTTGCATAGATATCTAAACACATGAGTAAATATGTACAATCAACACAAAGTTAGTTAATATATGGGACTGAAGAA
This sequence comes from Macaranga tanarius, assembly GCA_949673435.1. Classification (NCBI taxonomy): domain Eukaryota; kingdom Viridiplantae; phylum Streptophyta; class Magnoliopsida; order Malpighiales; family Euphorbiaceae; genus Macaranga; species Macaranga tanarius. The sequence goes on from CATIWO010043082.1 coordinate 24,912, forward strand.
TAGTTTCAAACATAAAACATAATTCATCCATTGGATTTAAATGCATGTATGGTTAGTCGTAAACAGGCAAGACACATAAATGCATGTAATATAAAGCAACGAAATTGATGAACTGAACCTTTGAATCCCATGAGAAGTATCCATTTTTTATTGAGATGGCTGGTTGTCCAGGCTCAAGGGGAGGGTTTGGCAGAAGGATTCTCTCTTCAGCTAGAAGTAGCTCCTCCAAACGCTTGAGGGATACATTTGCATTAACTGCCTGTTCAGTTATAGCATCATTAGGAAAGCCCAATAACATAAGCACTTAGCAATATAAGAAAGCAAATAACACAGATTGATGAGGATTAATCTCAATAACAATAGTTAAACAAAACTAAGAAGATGAGGAAAAGAAGAAAAAAAACTTTCATGCAACAGCTTGTAAGCCTACTTAATGTCTTTTTTTTTAATTAATGAAATTTTTCTTCTTGACAGAAAACGAAATTAGATGAAAAGATAAAAATTAAAATTTTACTTAAAAAAGATAATACGAAATCCCCATTGAATAAAGCGCGTAGCAGAAGAGGATCCCATACGGTTACAAAAAGTATGGTGCTGATGGATTAAAATATTTAAAAATTGTGAATTTAATGTGTTCTTGAAACATACTTCCGGAAAATGTTTGCCTTATTAAGGATTTCACCTGATAAATATTGAATTGGACTAGAACGAAATCAGTTTTTGGCCAAAATTTTTTTCAGCATAATCAAATCACCTTGGCTCACTCATCATCTACTTTGAAGTCTAGATTGTCTATTATATTGATTAAAAATTAACCAAAAAAATTTAATTACAAATCTCACTAAAATAACAGACAAGAAGCAGCAGATATATCCGTAGAGCAGGAAAATGGATCCTACAAGCCACAACTATTTGTCTTCTCTCATACAACTGTTTGTCTTCTCTCTACCACTACTTCAAAGTAAAAGGGCGTTTGATAGCCCAATTTATCACTTAATTAAAAATTTCAGCACTTATTACTTTTAAGACAATTTGATAATGCAATATTGATCCATCTTCAATTTTTTCAATCAAGTCAAAACCACTTAAAGCAGTAAGTCAGAAAAAGACTTAAAATTTCTGCTTAATACATTTATCTTTGGAATTTTAGTAACATGATATAATTATGATCAAGTCAATACTTCCAATAAAGAATTTTAACGGTAAGTCACTATATTCAATTAAAAATATTTAATCTAAAATTTTAATTAAAATGGTAAGTCAATATGTGTAAAGAATTTTAACAATTTTTAGTAATTATAATTATCAAACAATTATTTATATCCAATATTTAAAGATTTTCTACACTTATCATATTCTGCACTTAAATTCAGCACATAATATTCAGTTTTACCAATGCCACCTAAGCTTACATTATCTACTATTAACTTAGTAATTAAATTAATTAAAAAAAGTCTAAATTACAAATCTTACTAAAATAATAGATAAGCAGCAGCAGATATCTCTATAGAAAAGGAAAATTATTCACAGAGGCCACAGTGATTTGTCTTCTCTCACAACATCTTATGAGCAGTAAGCAAAGCAGAATGAAAGAGCTAGAATAAAGATATGAAGAAAGTAAAACCTGGGTAATTATATTAGGAAGCATGAACAGGGGAAAGCGAAGCACAGCAAACAGGGAAAGTGATGTAAATGCCCTTGCAGGTGTCAGATCTCCCCCAAGCAAAGTGAACATACCAAATGAAACAACAGTCACCACCACTGGGAGGCTGTTTAGTATAAAACCATTAAACTGAAAGACAATCAATGAGCCAAGAACATGCATTAGTGCAAAACATCCATGCACACATTAATAGGAAAACATTCAGATGCATGCAAAACAGTCACAATGAGCAATACAAGAATCATTTGACTTTATGTGAGCAATATGGAGTACATTGATTATTTCAGGCATAAATGATTTTTAAGTCTTAGCCTTCAGTTTATTATATTTTCTGCAGTATAGTGTTAAAAATGGAAATTTCCATCAAATATGTTCCAGGCCATACCGCTCCCAGTAGTGATGCTTTTCTGAACCAAGATAATTCATCATTCCGAACATTTTGAACTTTTGCTTGGAAACTATTCTCCCATGCATAACATCTAAGACAGTTCAATAAAGTCCAAAACATTCAGTAGCTGCCCTTGTAAGAACAATAATTAAAGTTAATCCTAAAATGCATCATACTTTACAGTATCCATTGCAGCCAAAATTTCATTCATGAGGCCAATTCTCTTGTCTGTTCGCTGTAAGCCTTCCTTGGACAGTTTCTGCATTCTGCTTATAACAAAAGTCTGTTCCAACATACACAGAGCAAAGTTTAGGAAGCAGCCTGAGTGATATATACCAACAGGCAAGTATTTCGCATAAAAATACCAAAAGCCAGATAACAGAAGACCATATGTCTTTAATTGTGGATTTACAGCATTAAGCATTTTAGTCACTTTTGGAAGCCATCACAATATCTATCTTTTGTTATTGTTTTACTCAATATACACTTTTCCAAACAGTTTAATTATACAAAACTAATGTGGTTGATGAAAGAACAAATGAAAAACTCATTAAACCATAAAGCACTCTGGGTCCAGAAATCTGTTAAAGATAAAATACTTCTTGATTATGTTTGGGAATGAAAATAAAAGTTACCAGACAAAAAGGAAGAGAAAGCAATATGCTGTATGAAATTATTGGTACTATATATCATATGAGATGAGCAAAAAAGGAGGGAACTTTCACGTACCTGTATGGGAAACAGAAGCACTAACATTAGTGCACCAAGAAGTGATGCAACACCCAATTGTTGAAAAAGCAGAACCATGGCAATGATTATACGAAATGGAGCTGACCACAAAGTGTGAAGTGATTGGCATACTTGCTGTTGACAGAAATAGAAATAAATCAGTCATAATACTAGGGAAAGTTAACAGAACAGAAAACAAAAGTTTAGTAGAAAAAACCACACTAGTCAGAGAAACTACTTTAAAATTACAGATGGAATAACTTGGCCCAGTTATATATTTACTAGGCTCAAAAATTTCCCACTAACTTTGTACAAGAGAACCACTGAGAAGAAGCTTGGACACATATCTCATAGAAATGCCATGATAATTTTTATAAAGGCAAACTATATTTTTGTCTCCACTCATTTCTAGAGTCTGATAAACAGAAAATATAATCATGCAGAAGCTGCAAGACTTAACCTATTATCTAAAATTTATGGCATTTGTGACCCCAAATACTTGCAATTATCATCATATGTTTACCAAAAAGATGTTGACAATATATTATGCATGCTTGGTTATGTGGATTAAATGGCTAAAAGCAGTTGATTCATGCAAAATACTGAAGGAATCGACTGTCTCCAAAAGTCCTCCCTGAACCATGATTTGGTAGGTTCATATTTGGTAATGGCATTTTCATTCCAATGTACATATAGCAATTGTGTCTGCAATTGCTCATAACAGATGAATCGCACATTTATTACCATGAAGATATAATTTTATGCCATGATCATATCAAACTAGCCTAGGCACTCCACCTTTTTGAACATCAAAGTTGAAAGCACATTATACAGCAATAAAGAATATTGTAAATTTATTAGATTTACTGCAAGAACATGCCTGAAGTGCTTCAGCATCAGTGGTCATCAAGTTGGTGATCTTTCCAGATGCAAATTTTTTCCGACTCTCATGGGTTAGCCTTAGAGACTTCCGAAATACAGCAGCAATCTGAAAAATACACAAGTGGCAGAATATGCACAGACTAACTATCAGAAATTCCAGTGTGCAAAGGACCTTAACAAGAGTCTAAGTCTAACATTTGGCTGTACCACTAGACCTGGACTTCCCACAAAAAGAAAAAAAACATAATGACAATGCACGAAACAAGACTGAGTTAGATACTTTACCCTCCTCAACAAAGTCAATTACACCTAGAGTTAAGAAATGGAGATTCTAGATTTCAATAGTCCTGTGGCCAACCAATGTTTTATCCTTCGTGTCTATTTTCCACGTTTACAGATTAATTACACTCGTAGGCCTTTGTCACTTTGATAAACTTAACTCTCCTAAATTGTTTTTGGTCCTATAGAATGCACAAAACACGGCCTAACCAATATACAAATTTTGTGCACAGATAGCCAACAGGACAAACAAATTACCAAAGTTGACCTCAGCCGATAACCAACACGCATGACATTCTGAAAATACTGAGCTTCAAATAACACACCAAATACCTGAAGAAAAACACAAGATTCTGAGGATTAGCAATTATACAATTAAATACACAATGCAGTAATTAAGGACATGCAAACAGAAGTAATAGCCTAAACTAACACCAAGCCTTATTGATGAAATAAATCAGTAGAAAGCAAGCAATGGAGTGCACTTTTAATCCAAGGCATTTGTTATACAATTTCAATATTTTGATCTGCTGCATACAAATAATAATTATATTGTAGCCATTCTCATCAGGAAGATATGAAGCACAAATAAAATTGGAATATGTGGCAAAATAACAAATGGAAGAAGAATTCAACAAAAAACAAAAGGTAACACATGGCGGCATATTCAATAATTAATGCAGCTAGTGAACGCATTTCTATAATCATTCAAACTTTTCAATTCATTGCTTCACGAGTATAGCCATAGACAATACTTTGAAATGAAGCATCGACGATAAAGCCAGGGACTTCCTTGTGAAACAATTTGCAACAGATATTTGAAGGGTCATTAGCTCCTTAGTCCTTACTTATTTGTATTAGTGTTGTTTTAAGCATGCATGACTCAAGATAAATCTAGGCAGATTATTCAGAATTTTTGTTTGACAAGCTATAGCTACAGTCTTTGGAAGTGTGAATATGCAACAACATGAAAAATGAGAAATGCAGCAGACATGACTGACATGTGACCACTCACTTCACCTCACAAGAGGGCTTGGGAACTAACATCACAGAGGTTGTTTGCTAATCAGCACATATATTTTCATTTATGCCACATTTCCTCCAATGAAACACAGTACAGAGATGCCAAATCATATTGAACTTGATGCTCTTTCTTTTTTTTTTTTTTTTTTTTTTTTTTATGAAGGGGCAGAAAAACAGCATCAGATAGCAATCTAATTTACAAGATAAAAAATAAAATTACACTACATATGGCATATATATATCTTACCACACCAGCAAAAATTGAGAATGCATAGATGTACCCAATCCAAGCTGGATCACCTTCTTGCATAGACTGCATGTAATCCATAAAATAAAAGTAAAATACTTCTGTAAAAGATTCAACAAGAGAATCACCTGTATACCAGCCAACCACAAATTTCAAACCCCTAAATACTATAAATATGTGCTCCAATGATGTGCTCAGGACAAGACAGGACCTTTCCACAATATAGTTATTCTTTAATCTATGAAAACAAGAAATGCAGCATTACTGTGAAAATGTTGCAAAATATAGGTCCAATAACTCACATGATGTGATCAGGAAGGTCTGCAAATCAATGAGATTCTACGTCATTGGACAATGAATTTGCATTGGATTGTTCATTTTTTGCATTATCTCAATAATTAAATTCATAGTGGCATTATTGATGAACATCTTTAACCACCATGATGTCTGATTGCAAAAAATTATTTAAAGGAAAAGTATGAATTGCAAAACCAGAATAAACAAATCTAGAATTCAACCTTATGGAGAAAACAAGGAGAAGGATAGGAGTACATCTGATGAAACACGGAAAAAAGAAAAGCTAACCTTCAGGAGTTGATTCAGTAGGAGCGGCCCCACAAATTGGGAAGCATCATTGCCAATCTATGAGTTACCCAAAAAAAAGGAGCATATTAATTTCTATGTAAAGCTTATTGATGGAATCTTCCTATCCTAGAACAACTAAAATACTACAACTATATAAATTTCTGTAAGCTTACATATGCTCCCCAATTGAGTATAATTCTCAATGCCAGCGCATCATATATAACTTACATAAGTTTACCAAAAGATAAAAAATCATGTTTCAAAAAATTAGTATAACAAAAATTATCAAATAAATGGGGAGACTCTTCTCAAGATAAAATCAATTATACAGACACCTTTTTTTAAGTTAACATAACTTTTAACGTAGATAAATTCTTATTTTATCCAAAAATCAGTTAGGAACCAGAATGGGTACCACTTATACATTTTCAGATACAGAATGCATGTACACATGCATAGATAAAGAAGTTGCTAACAACATTAGTTCTTAAAACTTTGAAGTTAAAAAATCACTATAATAAGCATAGGCCCAAATCAATTCTCGCTGGATCATGTTAATATAAAGAAGAAAAAAATTACAAAAAAGAGTGTGTTACCTTCCAAAAGCCTCCCCACCAAAACCTATAAAAGCCCAAAAGAAGAATCAATCAGAATAAAAATACATGCTTATGTAATTATAGGGCACATTTCGGAGATATGGGAGAATTGTAAAATGCATATTAACTAGATCAACAACTAGAAGCATTGCATTCCTGCAGGATGTGATTAGCATCATTTATATTTTAAATGATTCAGTACAACAATGCCATTACAAAATTAATTTTTTGTTCGGCACAAGATAGGTCAAATTGATGTTGTCCAGCTAACTGCACATAAGGAGGAACTCCCTCAATTAAAAAGGGTTCACCAGGTGCATAACCGGCTTAGAGCAGGGATAGGGGGCACATATGTACAGAACCTTCCCCTCGCATTTTGCAAAAAAGCTGTTTCCATGCCTTGAACCCATGACCTTGAGGTCACCAAAGGAGCAATCTTATCAGTTGCACCAATGCTCACCCCTGGATTTTCCCCAATTGTTCATTCAAAAACAGTGAAAACATTTACTACAGTAGGATGATTCCTTAATAATGCATGCTTACATTTGTTAAATGTCTCCCATAAATACTCAACAAAGTCTCAAAATAAAATTTTAAAAATATTAATAATACTATACTCATATGGAGGTGATAGGAAGACTTTAAACGAAAGGAAAAAACAAAAATAACTTTTCCAGGTTGTTGTCAGTTCTACCTTCCTCCAAGGCTACCATTTAGTGCTCTTAAAAGCCATGGTTTAGGTCTCCGTGATTCCTCAGCCCAACATTTCTGGAACCTACGAAGTCAGAAAAAACATATCACACAACCTTTGATGTGTACAAAGCATGTTAGAGACAAATTTAAAGAAAAACAAGCACGCACCTGTTGTTCAGTGTTTCAGTTCGATCCCATGTATCTAATTTCCAGACATCCTTCTCAGTGAGAGGCCTTTTGTAGCCTAATTGCATTAGGGGATTCATCCATGAAAAAATTATTTCTAGAAAAAGAAAATAGACCACAATAAGATCAGGAAACCAAGCAATTATAAGAATGTCTGCATTGAAAAGCAGGCAGCCAATATCCTCCACATCAAGCTAGACCAATCTCAGGTGTAAGATCACAGCATTGATCTTAATAAATTCATCTATATCTATTTCTAAAGCATCTAAGAAAATCGTAACACACTGAATTTATCTAAATGTAGTTATGTACTAGCATTAAGTTAAAGCATTTGGCTGTGTCTGTAAATTAAATGATGAGCAAGTTAACTTGAATAAGAAAGATATAAACAAATATAGTGAATGTATCATGACAGCTTATTTTCCATTGATCAATCAGCCATAGCAAAGGAGAGAATAATAATTTATGCATGAGTCAGCATGTGATGCCATTGGAAAGCTTTTGGCTACCATATATTTAGGATATACATATACATATTAGAGTATACATACTGGAAAATATGTTGACATGCTGCTCAGGACATACATTCTCTCCTCCAGGAAGTTCTTGATATTCAGCATCATCAACAGATTCATTTCGTATGGGAGTGTAACCAGAGTAAGGATCCAAGTTAGGAACATACACAAGTAGAAGTATTCCAAACAGAACCTAAAGCAACATAAGAACTATATCAGGACTAGACTGCCATGGTTCAATGTAACTAAGATGAGAACCAAAGGCTTAAAATCAAATTCAACCCTAATCTTTTTCTGTCCTAGATCCTGTCCATTAGTTGTAATTAGTCATGTTATGCCATTAATTAAGTACACTTTCAAGTTGTGTCAACAAATCCAAGCATCAATAAAAATCCTAGATTTAGTAAATGGACAAAATTCCAGGTTTAGAGGCCCAAGAGAGCTAATTACCAGTCTCACTCCCAAGATTAGCCAACCATTACATGAAAGTATAATGCAGGCACCAAAAACATAAGCATTCAACCTTAAGGATTCAGAAGGAATTTAGGAGTAACAAACCTGAACCAAGACCTCGCTAATGTACAGATACAGGACAGAGCTGCAAAAGTAATATACAAACATGAGTGTTCTTTTGCCCGGGTTTTTAACATTGTTCTTGGAAATTGTTCTAAATTTGACTCTAAGAAATTAACTTGCATGCTTTCAAAAGGAAAAGACAAGCTGTATCACATTCATCCCCAAATATACAAACTAAAGTAGCTACAAAATTACAAACCTATTGTAGTACTCTTTCACTGAAAGAATAAGATTGAACATCACTGCATCGCCCACCAAAGTGTAAATGACACCAAATCTAACAAACCATCGGAACTCTCGGATGTATACTTTGGTTTCAGTGCCAATCATGACAAACATAGAGCACCAAGCAAGGGCCTCAATAATCAAGGAAACCATCTGCCAATAAAAACAAGATTAGCTTTAACAAGGCAGGCAGAGTGGAAAACTGAAGACCTCAAGAGCAAATAGTACAGTTCTTGAGTTTGAATGACAATAAACAAATAAAACAAGTACAGAAAAATTGCCATGCTCTAAAGATAACAAAATAGAAATTGGCATTTTGAAGCTATTCTCATAAAAGTGTCCTTTCATAAATTAGTATGTAAAGCCTGACAAATGATATTAACAGCAGTATTAACTAATGAAAAAAAAAAAAGAAAAAAGAAAACCCACCTCATATGGAGCAAGACCCATCTGCTGTCCATCAATATTAAGAAGTGAAATTCCCATGATCAATCTAAACAAAGGCTCAGCAGTAGAATAGCCAGCAAGCAAACCCAACATATAATTATACCATTTAGACTTCAAACAAAACCTCTGAACTGTAAAATCTTTCTTAGTGAGCCAAATTCTATAGAAACAAAGAGCCATGAGAACCAAATGAGATATGACCACAACTACAGTGTCAGTTGCACAAGGTGTATAAGCACCAAATGCATTTTCCACTGCCCTTGTCCATACCCCATTTGCCACTGGCCTGCAGTACCAAATCAAAGGCTCAAAGGCCATTTTTTTAGACTTCTTTTTGCTTCTCAATCACTTATACACCACCACCTATCACTCTTCAATCACAAAAATTCATACCCTGCCAACAACAGCCAAAAAAAACACATACCCACATCAAATTACATGAGAAAAAATAAAAAAGACAGCATCTTTTTCCATTTTACTGGAAAAAGCTATATACTTTTTACAGAAATAACGAAAAAAGTCTGTTGCTTTACCTGGTAACTTGGAAGCTAAAAAAACACAAAGAAAGAGAGAGAGAATTTTCTCGGTAAATCCGAGAAAATACGAACCAAACAACAAACAACAGGAATATTGTTTGTTGTTATATAATAATGATATGATGATGAGTGGAGAGGCCAAATGCCAAAGAGAAAACTAAGAAATCGTCACAGCTGACGATGTAATAATTTAAAACTAAGCTAATGATATTTTTTAATTTTAATATATATTTTTTTAATCATACTATGTAATGATGACTTTTGAAATATAATAAAATTATGCAAATTGAAAATTTGTGTGATAGAATTATTATAAGATGCAAATATTTGTATTCTTTTTCTTACTACTTTTAATTAATTAATATATGTAATATAAAAAGCGTACAAGATTGAATTTAAATTATGATTTCTGTTTTTTTTTTACTATTATAAAGTATTGTTTTTTTTACATTTCAATAATATTCATATTAAATCAAATTTTTAATTTTTAGTTTCAGATTGAGCTGTGAATTATTAAATAGAAAGTAGGTAATTATCAAATTATTAACCTAATATTATAATTAATTTAATAGTTTCCTTTTTTCTGTCCTCCTTTCTTTGTTTCTTCTATAATTTTTTTTTTATCTTTTTTTGACTTTTGCTCTTAACTATTTTCATTTAATGAATACAGAAAAAACTATTTTCATTTAACAAATATAAAACTTTTTAAATTATTTTTATTTTTTATTAACTTTATTGAATTTTTTTATGGAATTCATTATTTTTTAATGGTAATATCTTTATTTATAAATTTCATATAATTCTCTTACTTTGTTCCATTGCTATCAAACTCGTTCAAGAATAAAAAGATTCAATAACTAAAAGATTTTATTTTAAATTTAAATCTTTGATAATTTTGCTAATTAAATTAAATACTAAATAAGAAAAAATTATTATTATTTAAATAAAATTATATTTACATATTCAAAATATAATATTGTCCTAAAATTTTTTTTTAAAAAAAAGCACTTCTTACTTTTACACTAGTGTTAAAATTATTATTTAAAATTAATAAAATTATTTTGACGACATACAAAATAAAAGATTTTATGTGAAAAATAATTGAAAGAAAAAAGAAAATAAAAATATGAAAATATCTTTTATTTATGTTTTCTATCATAATTTTATTTTATTTTACTTGGTAGTTGGTTCCAAAACAAAAAGATAGTGGACTTTTGAGCTTCTTAATTACGCTGATACAAGTACATTTTGCAGAAGTCAGAGAAACGTGCCCATGACCTTTTTTTTATTTTTTTACCTTGGAAGAAAAATAGAGCCCATGATTCTCTTGTTAATAATAGTTCCAAAAAAAAAAAAAATGATTCTCTTGTTAAAGAAAGGACAAAATTGAAAAGTTATTTATGAACATTGCCTTTTTAAACAAAAGGTCACTTTCTTATTAAACTTTGGGATAAGGTCTAATTTAACCCCTAATGTATGGTGCAAAGTTCAGATAAGCCCTTAATCTATATTTTGGTTCAAAAATACACCTAATGTTATTCAATTCGATCATTTAGCCCATTCTAAGAAGTTTGACATCTAATAAAAATATAAATTAGTCCCTAAAATTATGTTTCTATCAAAATATTTCAAATTTTAAATTTCAATAGACAAAATTGTCCTTAATTTTTTGTTAATGGTATTATTTTTAAGAATAATATTCTACTTAATTATCAATCTTTCTAAATCAAATTATATGTGTAATGTAAAATAATTAAAATTTAAAAATAAAATTTTAAACTGAAGTGATATTTATATATGTATATGTATGTATATGTGTTTGAATTCTTCATTTTAAATTAGTTAAATAAAAATTAAGTATATAAATAATAAAATATTTGGAGCCTTTGATCTTATTTACTAATATATACTTTTAAAAAAATACTTAATATTGAAATTTATAAGTATTAATTCTATTAAAATAAATAAATTTTTATTCTTATATTTTATTTTTTAGTATATAAAAAGTTAAACATTTGGAGAACAAACACTTTTATTTCCTCATTCTCTCTATCCTTTTTGCCAATGTTATATTTTTAATTTTTATTTAACTAATTTCAAATGAAGTATTAAATATGCCCATTAAAAAAATTAGTGTCACTTTGATTTACATTTTTATTTTTAAATTAATTATTTTAGATTATACATATAGTGTAGTTTAGAGAGAAATAATTAAATAAAATAATTTTCTTAAAATTATACAATTAATAAAAAAATTAAGGATAATTTTTATTATACAATTAATAAAAAAATTAAGGATAATTTTATCTATTGAAATTTAAAATTTGAAATATTTTAATGTAACATCCGTGTCCTAGAACCGGATTACTGTTCATCAATGATAATTAAGAAAAATTATTGTTCCA
>CATIWO010043107.1:0-19216 GCA_949673435.1 Macaranga tanarius
TTAATGTATTATGTATGATTGATCACCATATATGATGATGTTAATTAATATGTATACAATGAGAATTGGTATATATTAGTGGATATATAATTGAATTCTACAAAGGCAAGGAAATCACTTGGAGACAAGGGTTTCTACTTAATACAAATCATAAGCCTTGTATGGTAATTTTATGGATTTTGTTTATCTCCATAATGACATGAGAATGCTTATGGACTCTAAATGGAATTACGCTCTTTTGACAATGAGAATTGCATTGAAGGACTTAAAGTATATTTGACAATGAGAATTGCATTTATGCCCTTACCATATTTATAATCATTTGCTATTGTAATTCATTATTTTTGTAGTTCTTAATAGATTCCTAATTGTATTTCTAATAAACCATATTTAATTTGAATTTTAGCCTATTAAATAAATTAGTATAGTGTAGTTAGTATTAGTTTTATTAAAATTAATTCAACAATACTCTTTATTATAAATATATTGCCTATCCATCCTATTATCTATTTGGTTAATACTAAATTCGCAATTTCCCAATGTTCGACACCCTACTTACTCTATACTAAGTCTTAGAGACTAGGGTATTATAAAATCATCCCGCATCACTTAGTTAGTTAATCTTTTCCACTTTTTCAATATTCATCTCTAATATCGTGCTTTTTTAAATTGAGTTTTTTACCCAGATCTGATAGCTATGATAAATAGCTTTTCAAAATCTTCACTGTGCTAGTTTTTGTTAAAATTGGCTTTTTAAGTTTTATACCATTTTTCGAAAAGAGCTCAATTCACCCCCCTCTTGAGCAGCCTATCGGACCCAACAGAGGGAGTAGTCAAATAGTAACTCCTCTTCAAGGGCATCTTGAGATGTATGGTTCGAATCTTGCTGTCGGCAATTTAAAAGAAAAGGAATGCCTCATGTTGTATAGTCCATCGCTTAGATCATATAATCTTCCTATTGACCAAAATATCATGCACATACCTCTTTAGCTTGCCATTGGACATGTGCATAAATAATGCCACAAATCTCTCCATTTGACGTATGTGCACAAATAGTGCCATAAATCTCTATCTTTATTCTTACATAATATATTATACATTACAAATGCTATGAACACTGAAAAACAATGCTATTCCAGAATTTATTGCAATGTATATATATACAAAAATAATGATATACCAGATAGAGACTGTATGAAACTTATATATGATGAATGGTGATAATTAGAGATTATATTTATATAAGAGAATTTTTTTTCACAATGGGAATGAGTTATCATTCACTATGAAAACTAATAGAGTTTACATTCAGGACTAGCAAGTCTGTGAGTTGCATAGGCATACAGGAAAATTTTTTTCTTCTATTTGTGTAGGAGAAATTCCTCCTACCTAGTGAGGTGTTAGCTTTTTAAGCTCCCAATAACTAATGGAAAAAAAAGTTTTAAATCTTTAAAATATCTTTTAAGTGTTAGAAAAACACAAATCAAATCATTAAAATATTATTTTAAAATTAAAATTATACTTTTTTTTTTAGCAAATTATTCTTTCATAATTTTTAAGCATGAATATGTAAATAACATAATTTTTTTATGGAAGTATTAATTAAGTCCAAAATTATAAGGAATGAAAATTAAAAATGCATTAAATCTCAAATTGAAAAAATTGGAAAAAGAATTTTTGCAGCAGAAAGATTGTAATTTATTAAAAAAAACTGAAAACGTCTTCTATTTGAAAAAAATAATAAAATGTTATTTGTTTTTAAAAAAAAGAACAATTTTATTTATTTATTAGTGCATAAAATTTATTTTATTATTTTATTTAATTGTCATAAAGATGTTATCTTTTTGTATTTTTCTATAACTTAAGAGAGATTTGAAAGAGTTAAAACTTTTTTATTTCATTAATTATTGACAGCTTAATAATCTAATACCTCATTAGGTAGGAGATATTATCCGTATTCCAAATGTCACTTGCCTTTATTAGGAATTTTTTTTTAATAACCACTGAGCAACTTTGCTGGCATTTCTACTAATGTGATAAAAGTTAACATTGTTAGAACTGAATTCTAATTGTAACACTTGGATTTCTTCAATTATTGTTGCTAGATCCTAATTCATTGTCTCTTTGGTTTTGTTGATGGCTGTAACTACCTCCTTTGAATCTAATTCTATGGATACCCTAGTCAAATTGTGAGCACTAACAAATCTGCTACCACTGAAGAGCTGCACTTTATCTTATTTGCTATAGCCTCAATGGCACCACCCTTGTGATCTTTGCAAACCACTGCTATTTGGGCCATGTGTTGCCTTATGTTATAAGCTACATCATAATTGATTTTGAGATTACCTCTATGAGGATGTTGCCAGTGGTTTGTTTATCCTCTATTATTCAGTATGTTTTGCTGTTGACCTTCAACTACAGCCTGCAATTCACTCAATTGCTGAGAGATCTTTTTTATAACCATTATTGGATCATAAGGGTTATTTTTTTAAAATTTCATAATTCCAATGCTTCCATATCTACCAATATGTTAAAGTTATTATATCAATGTTCATTACTAAGTGACTAGTTCTTAACATCTTAGCAATTACCATCCACCATGTTGTAAAGGATAGAATACCTATTATTGTTGGCCTGTATAATAGTGGTGAGCCAAACCAAACCATTGCAACTTTTGAATAAAAGAAAAGGATATGTTTTATTGTCTCTTTTTCTGTATGACATATTGGGCACTACGAATCAACCTCACAACCTCTTTTACGTAAATTTACTAGTGGCCAATGCATCCTTAACACATCTCTAAATAAAGAATTTGATTTTGACAGGGACTTTTAATGTCTAAATTGATTATGATAGGGACTTTTAATGTCCATATTGATTGCCACAACTCTTTATTCTGGATCACTGATGCAGTAAGATTCTATTTTCTAACTTTAGTTACTCTTCAAATTTTAAGAAGATTATACCTTAATCTTATAGAGTAATTATTAATCTTTTCATAGTGCCACACCAATTAATATATCCCTCTTTTCCCTCTTATTAGGATATGTTCAATTGTTGTTCTTTCTATGGGGTTAAAAAGCTCTTGTAAAATTCTCGTGTCCCATCTTCGCTACTGAGGATTAATTAAGTCTTTGACGAACAAAAAAGTTATATCTCTTGAAGGTTTAGATTGCACTTTAAATTTAAGTAAGCTCTATATCTATTTATCCTCCTATATGTTTACTTATTTCCCAAATGAAATATTCCACTTGCTTCCTTCAAGGATGAGGTCTCTACCTTGTAAAATACTACTCCATATCCAAAAAGGTCTATTACATCATTTTGCATTCTTAAAACTAGAGTTTAGAAAATAGATACTCTTCAAGCATCTTGCAAATAAAGAATAGGGTTATTTCAACAATAAGGCTAGTAAAGTAATAATAAATAGTGACATTTCCCTAAACCCTAAGCCACCCTCCATTTTTTTTCTAGTGAGAATGTCCTAAGACACCTAATGCATTTTTCTTCTACCTAGATCTTGAGACTACCATAAATTATTTATCACTTGTTCTAGCCATTTTATGACTGTCATAAGCAACTTGAAAACTGACATTATATAGATTGGGATGGCTTGTAAGACTGTTTTAATGAGCACATCTCTTCTTATATGAGTCAAAAACTTTGCCTTCTATCCTTGAGCTTTTTGTATTTCTCTTTCACAAATTATATTGCAAAGTTGAGTTTTGGTTCGTCCTCATTCTCGTCCTCATTCTGATGGAATACCCAAGTCTTTTTTTAATCCTTTAAACTTTATAATGTTTAAAAATCTAGTTATTTGTTGTATATTTTCTACAAAAGTATTGAGACTAAAAAGAATACTAAACTTTTTAAGATTGATCTTCTTACCAGAACCTTGGCTATAAACTC
Source organism: Macaranga tanarius (assembly GCA_949673435.1). NCBI lineage: Eukaryota > Viridiplantae > Streptophyta > Magnoliopsida > Malpighiales > Euphorbiaceae > Macaranga > Macaranga tanarius. The sequence continues at coordinate 3,910 of CATIWO010043107.1, forward strand.
TGAGAATATGTTGAATTCTTATTACTTGTATCATTTTTGCCCTTATAAATAGTATTGTGTTATATATAAACTGGATATAGGATATATTCAAACAACCTTTTTTAATTCTGTAACCTACTATATCTTTTTACTGAACAAATGCCATCATCATTTTAAATAGAACATCAGAAACTAAAATAAATAGATATGGTAAGAGAGGGTCACGGTGTCTATGTACTATGTTAGAAGTGAATTCTTCTTATGCTATGCCATTGATGACCACCAAATATTTCACCGAGCTTATGCATTCTATAATTAATATTGTCCACCTTCTTTTAAACCCCATTCTATCCATTACTAGTCGAAGAAACTCCTAACTTATCTTATTATATGCTTTCTCCATGTTTAATTTTATCATCATATGATGCATCTTCCCTCTTGTTCTTCTTTTTAGCCTATGTATAGCCTTATGTGTGACTATTATATTTCTTAAATACTTTATGAGGAATAAAAGCTGTTTGGATTGGAGAGATCAACTTACTAATCCATTTCCTTAGCCTATTAGCAATAATTTTAGCTACAATTTTATAAATAAAGTTACAATAACTTCTAGGTTAAAATTCTATTACCCTTTTTAGATTTTTCACTTTTGGGACTAAAATAATCAGGGTCTGGTTGAGGTTCACTGGCATTGTACCTGTTCCGTAGAAATCTTTTATTGTGGTCTCTACATCTTGCATTGTAGTATCCTAATTTTTATAGAAAAAAGGCCCTAGGAATCCATCTAGCCCTAGGGCTTTGAATTTCCCCAATTAAAAAATAGCTTCCTTAATCTCATCTTTAGGGGCATGGCTAACAAATCGTGGTTCATTACTTTTATTGCTAATTTGAGGATGTATTGTACCACCCCAAGATTGATTTAGATTTGTTCATGTTTGTATAACTTCTTAAAAAAGCCCTATACTTCATTTTGATTTCAATCTCTTTTATAAGCCAAACATTATTTACATTTCTTATCCTGATCAATTGGTTCCTTTATTTCCTTTAGATCACAGATGGATGGAAAAATTTTATGATCCTATCACCATACTTCAACCAGTCTATGCGTGATCTTTATTTCCAATGAAGTTTTTCTCTGTGCCATAGCTCTTGTATTTCTTTTTTTAGAGCTACTTCTTCTTTTCTAGCCTCTAAGTCATACTCTCCTTTATATATCTAATTAATTCGCTCCTTCAAATGCTGAATGTGTTTGATTGGTCCCCCAAATTTTTCCCTACTCCATTTTTGTAAAGCTTTTATATAGCTAGACAACTTGATGTGAGTTAGAATGTATACCCTAGCTTCTATAGCTAAATATAGGGTAAGCAAAGGGTTAAACACAAGGAATATGGGGAAATTAAGTATTAACTAAATAAATACTAAGATGAATAGACTTACCAATAATCAAATAATAATTAATCAAACTATAATCCTAATTAAATAGTAAAAATACTAGAACTATGCAATTAATAAAAAGTAAAGTAACAATGAACAATATTCAAAGAAGTATAGGTGGAGATTACAACATAGAATAGAACAATGAATTATTAACACAAAATAATTATATTAACTATGAATACAATGATTAGAGAATGTGACATAAAATCCTTAAGAGTAACTCTCGTTGTCAAATAAAGGCATTTCCATCTAAAGTCTACAAGCACTCTCGTATCATTATAGAGATAGACAAAAACCATGAAGTTCTTTGCCAATTCTTTAACCTCTCAAAGTGGATTTCTTATCTTCAGATATTTTCCTATCCTTTAACTGAATTTAAAAGCTTTTCCATCAAAAACCCCAACTCTCGTTGTAAATCTTTGACTAAACCATCATATATGGTGATCAAGAATATATAACACAATTAAGTGATCAATTGAAATCAAATTATTCATTCAATAATTCAAAATAATTAATATAATTCATTCCAACTATCATCTATTGCAATTCCAACCTACTATGCAATTAGCCTTGATACATCATGAATAAAACTATAAACATAATAAAACAATATTCAAACACTAAAAGAATTATAAAAATAAAGAGTTAGAAACACTTAGAACTGAATTTAGAGTCTCCAATAATCTCTTTTGATAATAACTTGATGAAGAAAATGTCTACAATGTAAATGCTCTTTTGATATTCCTTGAATATCAACTTTACGTTCTAACTATGAATATTTTAATAATAATATCTATCTCTCTATAATTTATAATTATATATCTATATCTTTGTAGAGACAAAATAAATTATTTATATGTTTTGAAGTTGATAACCAAAGGGTACAAGTCATAACAAACAAAAAGCTACAATTCTTGGTGAAGGATCACATTGCTTCAACATTGGCAGTCACTTTAAGGGCATGTTCGACAATTCAAATGAGTGAATTAGGTCCTAATGTCTTCATAAAAGTTATATTCCTCTAAAATATCTTTCCATATCCACTTAAATCACTTGAATCTGAGTTCTGTAGTGGAAGTTATGGCTGAAAGAGTGCAACATAGTCTGAAAGGTCGTGACTCTTCACACCGTGCCGAGTGCTGAAGACCATGCCGACTCATGACAGTTCCTCCCTATTATGACTTGTGAATGGCAAGGGAAAGAGTGTTGAGTCATGACAACAGCTCTCAATCATGACTAGTGAAGGGTTTAGGCAAAGGGTGCTGAGTAGTGACAGTCCACAAACACTCCAAAGCTTGCTTCCTTCATTCGTTTGAGCTTGAATGATTCCAATATGTCCATATAACTTTCATAATCTTCAAACAAACTTCAAAAACATCAATGAATTATTCAAATCCATATGAATTTACCAACAACAATGAAGATCAAAAGCATTTGTGATTATGAATGAAATGCATCAAGATTAAACTAAAATGTGTACTAAATGTAACTTAAATATGCATGAAACCTCTTAAAACTACTATGCTAATTGCAATGTATCAAATCCCCCACACTTAGACTTTGCTTGCCCTTAAGCAAAACTCAAAGATCAACGATAAAGGTTAAACAAAAGATTAATAGATTACTCCTTTTAATTTAAAATGATTAAGCACTAATAAAGGTCATTGCCACATTAAATCAAAGAAACAAAAAAAAAAGAGATTGAAAATCAACTCCACTAGCCTTCACAAGCCTAGAACAAAGACATTAATAATGTAGAAAATAAAATAACCCCTGCCAAATATTATTACAAATGAAATCAATAGAAGTCAAATTCAATTCTAATTTATTAATCAAACTCAAGTCTAAGGGAAACTACTAAATCATAGAGGACAAAATATAAGTACATGCACACTTGTAATCAATCTCAAGGTATTTTTGGATAATAAAACCTTACTTGAGATATTTATTAGAAATCCTTTCTGAACGAATACAAATGAGGAGCAAACACAAATGCACACGACTTACTCAGAATCCATAACATCATTAAGTGGCTACTAGCACTATTCATAACCATATTAGGCTAGAGGAATAAGATATATGCATTTTGTGTCTCTTTTTTTTTTCTTTAGGCGAGTGCGTTTTATGCTCCATCTCATGATTTTTTTTCTTTTTTTAAATCCTCATCCTTTATTGATTAATTACAAGTACGTATTATGACTATAGTTTCCTCTTTTAAGCATATATCATTTCTCAAAAACTTTAGCTTAATTCATTAGTCCAAATTAATTAATTAAAGTGATTAAAGATTTCAAAAGCAATAACACAAGGCAAAAGTCACCATCAAACCTACACTACCTTGTCCAAATTCTTAGTAAATAAGGTAAGAGAAGTAAATAATCAATCAATTTTTAGATGTTTCTAAAACTTAATATATTAATGAACCAAATTAGAATAAAATCAATCCAAATAAAAAATGAGTATAAAAATAAGATCAAAAAGTTGTTTGAAATAATGCAACCTAGTATAGTAAACTAAAAATGAAATACTTAAACTAAAAATATAAAATACACATAAATGCAAAGACATAAAATAAACACATAACTAAAATAGATAACTCCTCCCCCATACTTAAAATCACATATTGCCCTCAATGTGACCATGCAAACACAATAAAGACAATCAAGAAAAATAAAAGTGTAGAGAAAAAGGGTTAAAAAATGCTCCCTCAATCTTATTGCGGAGATGGTAGTGGGAAATCAATTTGATACCCACTACGCTCAATAAGGCGATCAATCTTGTGAGACATGCGCCTTTGCCAATGTTCCATATTGTGTTGCCTAGAATTGAGTTGCTCCAATTATTGCATCATTGCTTGTTGACCATGGAGAACTTATTACCATAGAGCCAAGTCATTTGGAACACCAGAATCTCCACCACCTATATGCATATTCGCTGAAATCGATTGTTGTGGTTGTGCTACATCCCACTCACTTACATTGTGGTCACTCTCATCACGTTCTTCCTCACTTTCCTCCACCACCGGCACCATTTGTGAATTTTAATCTCTTTTGATCTAACAAGAACGCTCTCGTGCATGCTTGAGGTTGAAGTTGGAATCAATAACTTCGCCACAAGTAAAATCTTGCTTTGTGAAGTGAACCAGCCTAACACATTTCATACTTGATAAAGAAGATTGTGAGATATCAAAGGCAGTAGCAATTTGAGTAATCACATGACCATGTGTCAAAGGACCCGTAGAATGATTAGAATAATCAAGTAATTGATTTAAAAGCTAATGAGTCCAACAAATTGGTTTCTTTTCATGAACACACCACATAAAAAATAACTTATACGGACACCCTATTACCTTCCGATTTGCCAAAAAAAGACATGCAAATATATTATGCAAAAGCCAATATTTATGATCTTTAATAAACATAGCCGAGCCTTTTTTAGCATCAAAGGAAGGAGGCAAATCCATCAAAAATGCCTAAAAATGACATGCACTAAAATCACTTGACATTTAATAAACACCATCCTTAGTAAAACTAAACACTTGATAAGTATTGCCTAGCATGCGAAAATCTAGAGCATGTTTGTCCATTGCATTCATAACCAAAGAACAATATAATTCTTGACTCAATTGCACATAAGAATCATTTTCCAAATCAACCAATTTCTTAAGCCCTGTTGACTTCAATAATTTATCCATAACATTAGTCATAACCATTTTTTCAATAATAGACTTAGGCAAAAATCCAGAACCAATAACATGTCTAGTTCTACATTGAACATATTTATGTCCTTCAAAGTCATGAAAAATAGGGAAAGGAGCCTCATATCTTGGAGCAAGATCAATAGGTAGGTCCTCTTCCTCACTTTGAATGATGGCTTTACCTTTAGAAGCCTTAGAAGATTTTTGAGATTTCTTCATAGTGAAAGAAATAAAGAAAAAGAAGAATATAGAAGAAAATGCAAATGCAAAAATGAAAAATGAGAAGAAGAAGAAAAATGTGTAGAGCAAAAGAAATGCAAATGTGAAGAAAAAATGAATATGGAAAGTGTATTTAAAAATAAGAATGTAGTAAATACAAAAAATAAAAATGGGGGGGAAAGTGAAAGTTAAAAATGTTGTTGTCAAAATTTCAAAATAAAGAGGGAAATGAAAAGAAAGAGAAATGTGTATGTGTGTGTAAAAGATACATATATATAATATAAAAGTTTGTTTAAAGAGTTATGTTGGTTGGTGAAAGGGTGTGTTGGTTAGTGACTCGGCACCAAATGGAGGTTGTTGTGCCGAGTGGTGACAGTGCAAAACGGTCACGACTCGGCACGGATCGGCTAGTAATTTCCAAGTTGTGACAGTTGTAAAATGTCACGACTCGACACCAATTGTAAGTGCCTGCTGAGTCGTGACAGTGCAAAACGTCACGACTCGGCACAAAACCGAGCTTTGGGTGCCGACTCGGTACCCTGTGTAAATTTTTGAAATATTTAATTTTTTAGATTATTTTTTTAGATATTTATTTTTATTTCCTCAAAACATATATTAAACCTAATTCTAAGGTAGTATGATTAGTAAATGAAAATTAACAAACAAAAAATGAATGAATTAAAAACTAATAAAAGAAATGAAATATAAAAGATAAAGCAACTAAACCAATACTAAATTAGAAAATAAATAAACAACTAAATGAATTCTAAATTGAGGTCTATAGCTTGGCCATTACCTCCATGAAGATTAAGGTAGAGAAATAAGGGGAATGGAGATCCCTTTCTCCAATTGATCACAACAATGTAAGGTTTAAGGCGATGGCCATTTACTTTAAAAGTTTCACCCTTCGTATTTGTAATTTCAATAGCACCATAAGTGAAAACTTTAACAACTCGGAATGGACCTGACCACCTTGATTTTAACTTACCGAGAAAGAGTTTGAGCCGTGAATTATACAAAAGAATAAGTTGCCCTTCATAAAACTCCTTCTTTTGAATGTGCTTGTCATGCCATTGCTTGGTTCTATCTTTGTAGATCTTGGCATTCTCATAAGCATTCATCCTCAATTCCTCTAATTCATTAATTTGAAGAAGCTACTTTTAACCTGCTTTCATTAAATCAAAATTCAATGCTCTTGTTGCGCAATAAGCTTTATGTTCAATCTCAACCGGCAAGTGACATGACTTCCCATAAATAAATTGATATGGAGTAAGACCAATGGGAGTTTTGAAAGCTATCCGATATGCCCATAATGCATCATCAATCTTCAATGCCCAATCCTTTCTTAAAGCAGAAACCATATTTTCTACAATCTATTTAAATTCCCTATTACTAACTTCAACTTGACCGCTTGTTTGAGGGTGGTATGAAGTTGCAATTTTGTGAGTGACTCCATACTTCTTCAAAAGTGACTCAATCATATGGTTGTAAAAATGAGAACCTCCATCACTAATCAATGCTCTTGGAGTACCAAATCTAGGGAATATGATCTTCTAAAGCATTTTCTTAACAACATTGGCTTTATTTGTAATGGATGGAATAACTTCTACCCATTTAGAGACATAATCAACCATGACAAGGAAGTACTTAATGCCTAAAGAACTTAGAAATGGTCCCATAAAATCTATACCCCAAACATCAAATATTTCTACCTCTATAATATCACTCAAATGCATCTCATGCTTCTTAGAAATGTTACCTATTCTTTGACATCTATCACAAGCGAGCACAAAATTTTGGGCATCTTTAAATAATGTAGGCCACTAAAATCCAGATAAAAGTACCTTAGATGCTATCCTAGATGCACTAAAGTGTCCACCAACCTCTATGGAATGGTAATGCCTAAGAACATCCGGAACTTCATCTTATGGAACATATCTTCTTATCAATCCATCTCCACACCTCTTGTATAATAGTGGTTCTTCCTAATAATAAAATTTGACATCATGCAAGAATCTATTTTTATGTATAAAATCCATACCATAAGGTAAAACTCCACTTACTAGATAGTTAGCAATATCAATAAACCATGGAAGTTCCTTTTTAGCAATTTGCAAAAGTTGTTTACCCAGGAATGTGTTGTTAATAGGTATATGTGTCATTAATAGGTACACCATCATCTTGCTTCTTTAACCCCTCTTGATTTAGCCTTGGCAAATGATCCGCCACAAGGTTCTCACTACCCTTCTTATCTCTAACCTCTCAATAAAATTCTTGAAGTATTAAAATCCACCGAAGCAATCGTGGCTTGGCATCTTTCTTAGTAAAAAGATACTTGAGAGCAGCATGATTAGAGTAGACAATCACCTTTTGACCAACAAGATATGCTCTAAATTTGTCAAAAGAATAAACAATGGCAAGAAGCTCTTTTTCTATGGTAGTGTAGTTGATTTGATCACCATTAAGAAGCTTGCAAGCATAGTAGATCACACAAGGTTTTCCCTCCTTTTTTTGGCCTAGAACAGGCCCCACATCATAATTACTAGCATTACACATAAACTTAAATGGTAATTCCCAATTAGATGGCTATAAAACAAGAGCTAAAATAAGAGATTTTTAAAGCTTTTGAAAGGAGTCCAGGCATGCCTCATCACACTCAAAAATTGCCTCATTTGATAACAAGTTGCACAATGATTTGGCAATTTTAGAGAAATCTCTAATGAATCTTCTATAAAATCCTGCATGTCTAAGAAAGCTTCTCACATCTTTAACATACTATCACTTTAATATTTGCCTTGTTAACTTCAATACCCCACTTTGACTCCATATGGCCTAAAACAATGCATTGTTGCACCATGAAATGACATTTCTCCAAATTTAGCACTAATTTATGCTCTTTGCACCTATCAAGAACCTTAGAAAGATTTTCTAAATAATTTGAAAATTTAGAACCATAGACACTAAAATCATCCATGAAAACCTCTACACAATCATCAATTAGATCACTAAAAATGGAAAACATGCATATTTGAAATGTAGCAGGAGCATTGCATAGCCCAAAAGGCATACGTCTAAATGTAAAGGTACTATAAGGACATGTAAAAGTTGTCTTAGGTTGGTCATTGGGATGAATAGGTATTTGGTAAAAACCATTAAGCCCATATAAATAGCAAAAATATGAAAAGTTAGCTAATCGTTCCAAAACTTGGTCAATGAATGGCAATGGAAAATGGTCTTTCTTAGTTGCCTTGTTAAGCTTTCTATAGTCAATGCATATATGCCATCTAGTGACAGTCCTAGTGGGAACTAAATCATTAGACTCATTTTTCACAACCGTAAAGCCACCTTTCTTAGGAACAACTTGAACGGGACTTACCCACTTGTTATCACTAATGGAATATATAATACCATTATCAAGCAACTTAATTACCCCTTTCCTAACCACATCTTTAAGAGTGGGATTTAATATCCTTTGACCTTCAATGGAAGGCTTAACATTTTCCTCTAAAAGGATTTTATGCATACACACATTGGGATTAATACCCTTCAAATCATGTATAGAATAACAATAGCATCTTTATGACTAAGTAACACATCATATAAAGCATCAACATTATTTTTAGGCAAAAATGAATTCATAATAAAAGGAAATTTAAAGTTAGAGTCAAGAAATGCATATCTTAGATTGGATGGTAAAGGCTTGAGCTCTAGCTTTAATTTTTCATTTGGTGAAGTAGACTTTGGATCATCATCCTTCCTTAAAGGTTCAAACCTTAAAGTCCTATGAGGAAGAAAGTATAAAGTTGCCTCCAAGAGTTTCACATTAGCTTCTTGCATCATGTATAGATCAATAGGATCTTGCCTTATACACTCATGTATCACTTCATCAATGTATTCATCAATAATATCAAGTGAGTCTATTATACTTGCCACTTCCATTAGTGTAGACTTTATCATCTTAAACACATCAAATACCATACTCTCATTATTCACTTCCAATATGATTTTTCCTCTCTTCATGTCAATAATCACACCCGCCGTCACTAAAAATGGTCTCTTAAATAAAATTGGGATTTCAAGATCTTCCTCTATGTCTAAAATAACAAAATCGGCAGGTATAATAAATTTACCCATTCTGGTTGGCACATTTTCAAGAATGCCAAGTGGATAAATGACAGATTTGTTTGCCATGGAAAGACACATGTTTGTAGGCTTAAGCTCTCCCAAGTTAAGCCTCTTATAGATGAAGTAAGGCATAAGAAACATAAAGCTTTATCAAAATGAGTACCTCCAATTACATAAGGAATAGTGAAATAACCTGGATCCTTAATATTTTATGGAGATTTGGAGTACATAGCCTTGGATTCTTCAACAAGAGAAACTAATCCATACTCCTCAAGCTTACACTTATGGTTAATGATATCCTTCAAAAACTTGTCACATGCTGACATATCTCTAATAGCATCCATGAATGGTATGGTAATGGTGATCTTCTTGAGATAATCAAGAAATTTGCCAAATTGCTTATCCAAGCTACGTCTAATGAACCTTTGGGGAAAAGGTAGTGTTTTAAGATCTACCTTGGGTTCATTATCTTTGGGTATGGCATCTTTCTTTTTATTCTTCTTAACACCTTCAACATCATTCTTACCACCAACAATAACATCGTCATCTCCCTTACTAGCCTCCACCTCTACCACTTTATCATCATCAATTACTCTCTAACCCTTACTAGAAACATTTTCAACCTCCTTACCACTCCTCAAAGTAATTTCTTGGCAAGCCTCTTTTGGTGTAAACTTTGGTTGGCCAGGAAGCTTTCCCAAGGGTTTAAAGTTGGAGGAAAAGGCTTGTTAGGCAATTTGAGTTTCAAGGATACGGTTATGAGTAGTAAGTTATTCATGCTTGGAGTTAATTTGCTTGAATTACTCCTCATTTTGCTTGTTGATGGTAATTTGTTGGTTAATGAATTGCTCCATAAGAGTTTCAAGGTTGGATTTGGGTTGGGTAGGATTGAAAGCTTATTGTTTTATGGGAAATCTGGGTGAATTTTGTGGTTTGGTGTTTGGGTTAAGTTGTGAAGGGTTAGACCATGAGATATTGGGATGGTTCCTCCATTGAGGGTTATAAGTGTTTAAGATTGGACCATTTATTTGGTTAAAACCTCCTTGCAAATAGTATACTTCCCCACTAGAACTCATATGGCGTTCATCATATGCATAAGGACCTCCATATAATTCATAAGTTAAGCTTACTTTTTCAACCGAGTTGATTTGAACCTTGCTTACTAACTTTGTCAAAGCATCCACCTTGGCATTCAATATATTTATGCTATCTAAATCAAGCATTCCTTTTCCTTTTGCCAAAGTAGTTTCATCACCTATGTAGCCTTGAGATATAAGTTCTTCCAATAATGTAGTAGCTTCCGTTGGTGTCATGTTCATCCATTTACCACTAGAGGCTACATTTACAATGCTCATAGCATCATCAGATAACCCATTATAGAAAATTTGAGGAATCATCCATTCAGGCAACCTATGGTGTGGACATTGCCTTTGAAGCTCTTTGAACCTCTCCCAAGCTGCATAAAGTGTCTCATCTTTATTTTTCTTAAAAGTGCTAATCTCACTGGGAAGCCAAGCTATCTTGTGTGGTGGGAAATAATTATGAAGGAAAGCTTGCTTCATTTGATCCCATGTAGTGATAGAATTGCTAGGTTAACTAGCAACCCAAATATGAGCCTTGTCTCACATAGAAAATGGAAACAACTATAGCCTTATTGCATCATCCAAAACATTGTTGATCTTGAAGGTTGTACACATATTAAGAAAGATGAGGATATGAGCATATGGATCCTCCCCTGGCAAACCTCCAAACTAATTATTTTGCACCATTTGGATGACACTTGGCTTGATTTCAAAATTGTTGCTGGCAATAGTTGGAGCTACAATTCCTTCAAAATTTTCAGTTATGTCCGGTAAGGCAAAATCACCTAGAGTTCTTCTTTGGAGTTCAGCCATATTTACTTATCTTTATTCCCTGCGCAATTGATGAAAAGTATGTTCAATTTTAGGGTTAAAGAATAAAATATTACTAGAACTACAAACACGTCACATGAAAATCATAAGAAGAATGAAAATAAGAGTATACAAATATATAAATAATTATCAAATAAGAAAAATAACAATTAAAAATAACTAACCTAACTAAAATCCTAAAGCAACCGTTCTTTATCCTAAACTAATATTAATTTCAAAACCGTTTTCCCCAACAATGGTGCTAAATTTTCTAATGTGAGTTAGAACGTATACCCTAGCTTTTATGGTTAAATATAGGATAAGCAACACAGGGAATACGTGGAAATCAAGTATTAGCCAAATAAATACTAAGATGAATAGGCTTACCAATAATCAAATAATAATTAATCAAACTAGCTATAATCCTAAGTAAATAGTAAAATCACTAGAACTATGAAATTAATAAAAAATAAAATAACAAAAAACAATATTCAATGAAGCATAGGTGGAGATTACAACATAGAATAGAACAATGAATTATTAACACAAAATAATTATATTAACTATGAATGCAATGATTGGAGAATGTGACCTAAAATCCTTAGAGCAACTCTCGTTGTCAAATAAGAGTATTTCCATCTAGAGTCTACAAGCACACTTGTGTCATTATAGAGATAGACAAAAACTATGAAGTTCTTTGCCAATTCTTTAACCCCTCAAAGTAGATTTCTTGTCTCCATGTACTTTCCTATCCTATAAGTGAATTCAATTGTATTTCTACCAAAAATCCTAACTCTCATTGTGAACCCTTGACTAAAACATTACATATGGTGATCAAGCATATATAATACATTTAAGTACTCAATTGAAATCAAATTATTCATTCAATAATGCAAAATAATTAATATAATTCATTAAAACTATCATTCATTGCAATTCCAACCTACTAAGCAATTAGCCTTGATACATCATGAATAAAAACATAAACACAACAAAATAATATTCAAATACCAAAATAATTATAAAAAGAAAGAGTTAGAAACACTTAGAAATGAGTTTAGAGTCTCCAATAATCTCTTTTGATAATGACTTGATGAGTGAAAATATCTACAATGTAAATGCTTTTTTGATCTTCCTTGAATATCAACTTCAAGTTCTAACTATGAATGTTCTAATAATAATATCTATCTCTCTCTAATTTGTAATTATATATTTATATCTTTTCAGAGACAAAATAAAGTACTTATATCTTTTGAAGTTGATAACTAAAGGGTACAAGTCATGACAAATAAAAAGCTACAATTCTTGGTGAAGGATCACATTGCTTCAACATTAGTAGTTATTTCAAGGGCATTTTTAGCAACTCAGATGAGTGAATTAGGTACTAATGTCTTCATAAAAGTTATATTCCTCTAAAACATCTTTCTATAGCCACTTAAATCACTTAAATTTGAGTTCTATAGCGAAAGTTATGGCCGAAAGAGTGCAATATGGTTCGAAGGGTCATGACTCTTCACACGATGCCGACTCGTGACAGTTCCTCCCTGTCATGACTCTTGAATGGCAAGGAAAAGAGTGTTCACTCATGATAATAGATCTCAGTCATGACTAGTGAAGGGTTTAGGCTAAATGCAACCTAAATACGCATTCAAATCAATGAATCATTCAAATCCATATTAATTTACCACGAACAATGAAAATCAAAAGTATTTGTGATTATAAATGAAATGCATCAAGATTAAACTAAAATGTGTATTAAATGCAACCTAAATATGCATGAAACATCCTAAAACTACCATACTAATTGCAATGTATCATAACTTATGCATAATTGGAACTTGAACACTATTTCTTTCTCCATTATCCCATTTTTTAATTATATGTTTGCATTCTTCTTCCTTAGCCCACTTCATATTATATTTGAAACTTCTTCTTCTGCTCCTAGAAGTTTGTCTAAGTGGTATAATGAGTGGTCGATGATTGGATGCTAAAAAACTCTCATGAAGTACTTGTGCTTAGTTGAACAAAATCCTCCACTTTAGATTTGCTAATGCTCTATCTAATCTGGCTGTAATTGTTACTTCATTCAATTACCAATTATGCTAGGTATATCAAGCTCATTAAAACCCAAATCTACTAAATCACAGAGCTTCATAAACTCATAGAATTTTGCTACTTGTGACCATATAAATTGGCTACCACCATATTTATTAGCTAGATCTGAGTAGGCATTAAAATCCCCTACTATATAAGCCATGGTAAAGGGTTCGTAAGTGAGAGTGCTTTTACCTCATCCATGACTTAGTCCTTTTCTCTTTTGTCTGGGGCTCCATAAAAGCTAGTAAAATGCCATTGCTAGTCTCTTTGTGTCATTACATTTATATAATTCCTAGATGTTTTATAGATCTAGACTCTCGATTCTTTTGTCCACCATAAGGCTAGTCCCCCAACTCTTCCATTTGGATCCATATATATACTATTGTTGAAAGCTCTCGTCAGTCGACTTGGTTCTAATCAAGATTATTCTTGGTTTGTTTCTATGAGAAATACCATTTAGGATGGTATCTTTGATAGTCAACTTATTCTCTAACCCTTGACAATTCTAGATTATTACATTCATCTCGATTTATAATACACTCTATAGATCTACTAAAGACAATCGATGAAATAATCGAAACTCACTCACTCTCTTTTACTGTTGATTTTTTTACTATAGAAAAACTAGAAGAAGAACTTTTGCAAACTTAAATTTCTATACTTTATTTGTAAGCACCTATAAACAATTGAGAGACATTTTCTTCTTCTAGTTGTATATACAATTAAGAGACTCCATACAAGCAACTTCAGAATAATGAATGATTAACTAGTCCTCACTTTATGATAGAAGATTTTAACCAATTTGGTTGCATTATTGATGTAGCAGAAGCTTACAAATAAAAGGATAAATATTGGATTTCGTTGATTCGTGTATGAATACCAAAAAATAATCTTCTATACATGTTTATTCAATAAAATACTAGAAAAATAAGCATAAAAAATTATTAATTCAGAGAATACCAATAATTAAAAATTTAGGATTTAATTCATAAATTATCAAAAATTATTTTTCCCAAACAGAACATGAAGAATAAATAGTGAATAAGTCAAAACCCTAATAAAAAAATACAAAAGGCCTAACAAAAGCCCAAAAATACAAAAAAAAAAACACAATGAGAACTTTAAAGCCCAAAATAAAGCCCTAAATGATGGAATTTGAATATCAAAACTAGGTCCGATGAGTTCCCCTATTAAAATCCTTGTAGATCTCTGAGTCAGCTTCGATTTTATATATTATAGGCCCCATAACTCCACTAGTACCAAACGTTATGGCTCTTTAAAGCCACATTACACATCCGAATTCTCTAAAACCTGTAGAGCTGTTTGATCTGCATCATTCTCCCTAGGGCAGAGAAAATTTAACCTCGAATTGCCTGCTGAATCATTATCAAAACATAAAAAGGAATCAAATGCTTGACATTAAACACGTCAGCAGTAAGGATATGGCTTGGAAGTTTCAGCCTGTAAGCATTAGGATTGATCTTTTCAACAATCTCTACTGAACCAATCTTTTTTGCAAACAACTTGTTGTAATCACTAACTGAAAAGTGATGAGTATGAAAAATACTTATTTTAAGCACCCTATTTTATTGCATCTTAGGCTTAGTAGTTGCATTGTTAGTTAGTTTTTAGTTAATTTAGTTAGTTTTATTATTTTGTCTTAATTATTAGCATTTATTTATTTTTAGATAATTTCTTTTGTGTTTATATTTTGTAGGATGCTTTGGAATGAAGATTGGATCACTCCTTGAAGTTTGGATAGGCTAAAGACTCAAGATAAAGACTTATCTACGTTGGGGATCAGCTTGGCCGTGCTTAGTTTTGGCTTGGCCATGCCTGAGTGCAATCTGTGCCCATTCTA
>CATIWO010043117.1:0-23178 GCA_949673435.1 Macaranga tanarius
GTTATTTTACATAATTGATATGTTGACATGGCTATGACTTGAATTGATATGATATGTGGTTGAAAGGAATTTCATGTTGGGAATTCAGGCCGAGACACGGGCGTGTCCTTGGCTGTGTACACATAATGCATTTTAGATAAAGAATTACACGGGCTAAAACATGGCAAGCCTTGGCCGTGTTCATGTATGATAAATTTGACAGTGAGATACACGGGTCGAAATACGGCCGTGTATCAGACCGTGTCTCGACTAAGATTTTTGTTCAGTGGACTACACGGGGAGAGACACGCCCGTGTAGTCATGTTAATGTGTATATATGATTTGATACATTGAGAAATATGTTTATATGATAGCTAAATCATATAATATGAGTATATGTGCAATATATGTTGGTGAATTGGGTATATGTTGTGCATATTAAATATATATGTGAACGTTGTTTGTTATGAAATTGGAAGCATGATTGTATGGGTTATTTGAGGTAATAAAGACTTGCTAAGTATATATATATCACTTAATTAATTCTTGAGAAATGATATATATATTATTATATTAGTAATTACTTATTGAGTCGCAAGCTCACCCCTTTGCAACTATTTTTCAGGGAATAGTTAGTAAGAGCTTAGAGCTTAATTAGCTTGTGATTCCGGAGGCTGAGGTGTGCTTGGTGAAACGACTTCCATTTTTATTTGTCATGCACCATTTTGCATATTGTAAAGGATTATGAGCATATGAGCATTTCCATTATTAGGATGGTGTGGAAATGGCACTTTGTATGTGCATATGAATTACAGAAGGTGAGGATGTGTGTATAATTGTAAAGAGAATGAATAAAGTTGAGAATATATATATATACATGCATTTGTGGTTTTTATGAGAGAGAGTTATGCCATTTATGTATGTGAATTTATATTTATTCAAGAGGCATGTGTGAATGTGCATGGCATGAAATTCTACCATTGAAAGAATTTTTAACTATTTCCAAGTAGACACGTGTTTGGGTGATGTTGAGGCCACGTGTAGCGGGTCTCACAAAAAGTACTCGTGAGCACCATTGGAAAGTGATCATGATCCATTCAACCTTGCTCACGATTGTGATAGTAGTTTGTGTGGAGTCCTGAATTATAATCATGATCATGCTTGCTTTGCTCATGATCATGACACTTAATCGTGAGGAGCATTAGAGTTATGATCACAATCGTAAGGGACCTAGTTTTGAATTCTAACTCCTTTGATTTTTTTAATGCTTTAAGTATTTCATCATGCTTTTTGCTTTACTTAAAGTCCAATTAAATGTAAACTTGTACCTAACTTATAGAGACGCTTAAATGCTTATTAGTAATTCAAAATTTATTGTTAAAGTCAAAACCAAGAATGATTAAATATTGATCATATAAATAGTCAACAATTTTCATGTTAAGTTTTTTTTAAAAATTTTTATTAATAAATTTATATGCTTATTTTAAAAAAAAAAAAAAAAGATAGCAAGCAATATAAGAATTTCTATAATATTAAGAAATCACTATAACTATATTAAAATTATATTAACAAAGTTGATCCTTTATAATCGTGTTTGATTTTGCAGAAGATGACGCTATTATTTTCTCTATTACTTGATATTCTATCTTCACAATCAAAAGCAATATAGATTACAAATAAGTGAATCCTATTTGATGCGGGATGCATTGACGAGCAAGCATGTGCATTCATAGAAAAATATAAAAAATTATGGCAGTGGCAGTTTCGTAATTTTGGGTAACTTTGGAGTTTTGGATTTTGGCGAATTCAGAGTCCAATTTCATTGGAAACGGGCCAAGGATCAAAACACACGAGCTTTTCTCATGATGTCCGTTGCTTTTCGGCCAAATTCCATTATTTAAGGCCCGAAAATGCAATTTTTGTATTTTTTTACTATTTTGGGAAATTTAATTTTATTCTGAATTTGGGGATTTTAGTCCTTTTTGTTTAGGGTTTTATATTTAAATGTTGGTTTTGAGTTTTGGAGAATAGTTTTTGATGAATTATAATTAAATTCGATTTCAAAAATTCTATGAATTTTGTTGCCTATATTCTTGAATTTGCAAATTACATGTTTGTAGAAGATTACTGACTGGTAGTTGTGCAACAATCAATAATATTTATCTTTGTTTGTGAAATATACGTTGCGTCACTATTATTGTTTTTTTTTAAAAAAAAATTTTGCTCACTGTTTTTTGTAGTCTTATACTCTTACTAATGAAATCATTTACTTCTCTTTTTAACAATATAAGATCCGTTTTTGGGTCAACCTCCAGAGAAAATAAAATTATTTTCATAAAAAATACTTCCTATAAATTATTTAATGAAAAAATAATTAGATGCTACCATCCCAAAAGAAGAATAATTAAGTGTTGGATTTTGCATACTCTTACCATATCATCTAGAAACCTTTTGTTTATTCTAAGCCTATTTCACGAACCAAACATTGCCCAAGTATATAAAACATTGAAGATTCACGTTGGATGAAAATCACTAGATCGCTTAACTAAATAAGCCAATGTGCAATGACATATTAATAAGGCAGGCAGGCATAGATAAATAATTAATGGCAAACCTCTATAAAAAGAAAAGTAGGTAGTTTAGTTTGGGGTTTGAACTAGATGTACAATGCATTCAGATTATGAGTGAAAATGTGCAAGATGAAAATCAAATTAACGTTCACAAGGTAGGGGCTCTCTCAGCAGAGCCAGCAAGAACAGTAAGCAAATTGTTTCCGAAAGGATCGCTAAGGTGCTTTGCAAAGTTCTCAACAGGTCCTTCTCCTGTAACATAAGCTTGGAAGTAGAAGCCAAGCATTGCAAACATTGCAAGTCTACCATTCTTGATCTCCTTCACCTTCAAGATTGCTGCCTGGTCTGGATCCTTTGCCAATCCCAATGGGTCAAAAGGACCACCTGGGTGAAGCTTATCCTCCAAGTTCTGCAAACATATATATATGTATGAACCCAAGTCATAGTTTGATGGAATGTAGTAGCTACACATAAATAAATAAAATAATAATGATAGAAAATATATACCAAGGCATTGGTAATTCTGTAGTATTCAGCACCACCAACAAGGACAACCTCAGCAATCACAGCAACAGCAAGATTGATTGGGATTGAGTTTCCAAAGTAGTTCAACGTACCACCATCAAGAAGCAAAGCTCCAGTCTGCAAAATTTCATTATATTAAATATACAAAACAAAATTAAAAACAATTGAATAAATCATGAAAGAAAGTGCAAAATAAACCTTAAACCAGACGGCTTCAGGGCCACAGTTGGCACCAAATTTGTTGAATGCTTCAGGAATGATAAAGCCAGCTGCTCCAAGCATTGCCCATCTTGCGTGGATTAGCTCAAATGCCTGATACTTAGCGAAGTCCTCTGGCTTCTTGCTTAGTCCAAATGGATCATATCCATAACTGCATTTCACACGCAAGGAAATTTACACTTTTATATAGTTATTTTTCAAGTTCACACACCTTATACATAAATTTAGTGTTCACTGAATACTTTTACCCAACTCAAGAAAATTTACACATACTAAAACTTAAAAACTACTATACTTTATGTGAGTGGGTGTGTGGTTCAAATTTCTTTACCTCAAATGCTTATATATCCGGGGCATTAATTTTCAATTCCATAAAATCTGTTTTACATTAACATAATTTGATTTAAAATGTAATACATAATTTGATTAAAATAAACTATTTTTGTAGAAAAAGTATGTGGTTTAAAGTTTGGGTAGTGATAAGTGTCTCGGTCCGAGACAATCTCGGACCGGGACAATTACCACTTTGGCCCTTCTTTTACAGGGGGTCAGAAATATTTGGGGGGTTAAAAGGTAATTTTACATATAAAATTACCTTTTTACCCCAAAAAATTTTCAATTTCTTATAACAGGAGGGGCAAATTGACAATTTGTCCCTCCCGCGTCGTGTCTCGGACTGAGACACGATGCATTACCCTTAAAGTTTATACTAGCAAAAAAACAAAGAAATACATGGTCAAAACAAAAATTAGATTTTACATGTTTTTTGGGGAGATTTTTATTTGTTTCAGTTGTATTTAATCTAATGGTCACGTGGTTTAAAGTTTTATAATTGTAAAGAACAAAGAAATACATAGTCAAAATAAAATTTAGAGATTATAGATTTTTTAAAAAAATTTTATCTATTCGAGTCTTATTATACCTAATAATTAGATTTGTGACCATTAGATGTAATACAACCAAATTAGATAAGAATTCTCTTTTGGATGATGATACGGGTAGCGGTGCGTGCCATACGCCACAAAATTTTTTTAAAAAAATTATTAAATGAACCCCCCACTTTACAAGAGGCATGAAAATATAAGGGTTAAAATGTCGTGGTGCTGTACGACAAATATCTTTACCCTTTTCTTTTTCTTGCCACAGGATGACTGCACATGAAATTTCATATTTTATTAATAGTATTATTTAAATTTCACACTCAAAGAGGTTAAGATCCAAAATTAATATTTCATAAATCTATCCAATCTCATAAAATATACAGATGATAAGTCCTAAAACTAGTGTATTAAAGTTTTTTTGTTTAAGTTCAAGTGTCTATTGTTAAAGATATTAAAACTATTCAAGAAGTATCAACCGATAGCTTAAGCTTTATATGTCCTGTCGCAACCTTAATTATATAATGCTTTCATTACAAGTAACAACCATAACAAGTTATAAAAAGCATGACAATATTATCTTACTCTCCGGGGACTTCTCCGGTCAAGTATTCTGGGATCTCAGAGCGGTCCAAGAGTCCCTCCGGCAAGAAAATCCTTCTGTCAGGACCTACATATATAGAAGGACCATGAATGTACGCAGTTAAAAGTGTCATAAACTCTGAGTCAGGCAAAAGAAAAGAAGATATGTATATACTTACCATACCACTTGGCGAGCTCATCGTTAACTGGAGAAACGGCAGAAGGCTTGGATTTGGGAGATGGAGCAGCCTTCTTCTTGGAGAAAAGAGCAACAGTCTTCAAAGTTGAAGGGGTTGATGAGGTAGGAGCAGCAGACCTTGTGGCGCCACTGAAGTTGAGTGGGTTGCCAAGCATTTCAGACACTCCAAGGGAGGCAGCTGCCGTAGATGCTGCCAAGGAAGCCATTTCTCTCTTATCTCCTTCTTTGCTGTTGCTGCTAAGTTTTTTTGCTCTTCTCTTCTTTTTCTCTTTCTGGGGCTGTTTCTGATATTGAACTACTATAGAAGACGATGAAGTGAGATACTATATGGTTGAGCTGGTGGATGTGGACCTTCCACGTAGGATTCATTTTCATGGGTTGTGATTGGTTGGAGAAGAAGGTTTTGTAATCTGAAGCTCAAGTTTGATAGGGCAGTTTTGCTTACATGGCAGATTATGGTGCTGACATGGAATGCTCTTGGTGTATGTTTGTGGGTTGCTTTCTTTTGGATAATATTTGAGATTGTTCTATCCAAATTCTCATCACCTTCATTTTTTATGTGGATCATTTCAATTTGTTTTCAGGTTAAACATAGAGAATCAATCGTTTCTGTTTTGTCCCATTGTGCAATATTTGAAAAGGAAAAAAAAAAGTGCAGTCAAAATTGTAAAGTTTGTGCAAAATAAATTCACTTCACCTGCTTTTTTTTTTATATTTATTTTACCGGAATGACGATATAGAAACTTAAATTGAACTTATTATCTCATAATAGCGAATCTCTTATCAGTGAACTACTCAAGTTTAAGTTCCAGCAAGATTTTAAATTACTCCATTTTGTTTTTTTGGTCTTTTAAATCTAACTACAAAAACAAAATTTAAATTGCTCTAGGTTTTTTTTTTTTTTAATGCATCTAACTAGAAAAACATACTTACATTTTCAATCATAATTTTGAAACATACTTGCAATGTTTAATTTTTTACATCTACCTGCAAATATATATATATATATATATCATACATTTTCATTTATAAATTTGAGACATCTTAATATTTAAGTCTAAGAACTCTATTCTTTTTTTCCTTTTGTTAATTAACTCCTATGTCTTGTAGCCAAATAATAATTCTTTCTTTAACTATTCTTAAAAATGGAGATTCTGAACCTGTAAACAGTAAAGGGCGAGGCGTGCACCAACCATCTGAGTCAGTCAGGCAATCCATCTGTAAAGCAGATAACTTATCATCCATAATTATGAAATAGACCCATGAAAACCAGAAGCCCTTGGAGACCATTTTCCGCACCACATGATTTCAGGGCTGGGTTGGAGCTAAGCTCATTTGAAGCAAATTCAGACCCAATCAGCCCATACCAAGCTCAGCCTTAAATCTTGTTTAATAATACCAGAAAATAATAATAACTGCACAGTAGTTCAAAAGGAAAATCTGGGAGAAAACAGGAAAGGGTTCATTTCATCAAATCTTGGGTCAATTCCAGTTATGATAGTGTGAAATCTACAAATTATGCAGGATGTATGGAGTTGACATGGCTGCCAACACACACCTGAAACAAAACAAAATATAGAATGATTGCGTCTATACATACGCATGGATCAACAACAACACCCTGATTATGACTTCCTATATCCTAATACTGTGATTTGTACGCCAAGAACCCAGAAAACGCTGGTCATTTTCTCCACTTCTCAATTTCTCTCGAAGTCACTTTGACTAGCTTCTTGGTGCTGATAGTTAGCTCATCAATGAGGCCAGCAATCTCATCCCTGACAATGTGAAGCATAAATAAATACAAGGAAACACTTATTAGTGAAATCACAATACTTGCTATCATCTACAACTTTGTGCAAACTCTAATTACTCCCAAATTTTTATTTCATGAAGTTTACTAAAATGTTTATATATCGTCTAGTCCTTGAGACCTGGGTAAAGGTCTCAAGGACTAGCACATGTACAGAAGTTGAACTCAACCATTTCAAAGTTATATAGTCATTTTTTACTTATTTAAAATGTCAAACTGTCATACTCATGTTGTCCCATCCAACATTTGTATTTTAAAGTCAATGAAAGAATTGAAATCACAATGCTGTAAATTCAATTTCTCCAACATAAACACTCTTTCAGAGTTAGTGCCTGCCAACTAATTATTACAATCTAAAACAGCAAACAACCTTCACCTGTCTTTTTATATGAACCATAACTAACAAATTCCAGGGTGGAATAACTCAAATAATACAGCCAAATTTTAAAATTCTGTTTTGTAAACTGCAGTGTTTAAAATGATTAGTCAAATGACTGTGTGACTACCCGAGTCAGGACGGGTGATCAAAATGATTCTTGCTATGAAAAAAGAAATAATTCATATGAAGACATAACTGAATTTATGTTCAAGTTTTCTTGTTCAGATTTGTTCTCATATCACATTGCTTTTCAAGGCATTTATTTTCTTGTTCAAAGCTGTTATGATACCATATTGCAGGCAAAGTTTTGTGCAGTGTAGCTAGTACATATTGTAGAAACTGTACATGCAATAGCTGTGATCTTCAGCATATGTAATGTAGTTAACATGATAGTTAATAGAACTCAGCATTTAACGTATAGAACTTGACTCTTTGTACACTCTTTGAAGAAAAAACATAAAAGCTTTGACGAATTTTCATAAGCAATGGACCAAGAACACTCCATTGTTCAGGATCCAAAGTCTATATTTACCTATTTCTCTCAAAACCCAACAAATAACAAAAACTAACATTACTTTACTGCCTATTTACAAAATTAGTTTATGAGTATAACATAAAATCAAGTATGCTCATGATGGCTTCACCGGCCAAAACCCCAAAAGGTCGGCAATATGGTGCGATTCTAAAATTATTATCACACTATTGATTTGAAAGTAACTTGAATTCAAGTACACATATAATGAATTTTTAATTTCTTCTACTCTTAATTGTCCAAAAATGCTATATGAATCCTCATTTCAATAAAATTAAAGTAAAGCAAAGGACTTTGGCTAATGGTAATTTGACAAGCTACAAAATGAAATTAAACAAGCTATAAGGAAATGAAAAATATAAACAGAAACCCAAAATCAATATATAAATAAAGTACTTACCGGGTGGGAAGATTTCCAGGACCATGAAAGAATTTGCCAACATTAGAGTATCTTTTCTTCTCATCATGAGCTACACCTCTACCCACTCCATACCCAAATCCATACCCAATTCCACATCCAGCTCCAAACCCAATACCCATTTGTAATCCAGGAATTCCAGGACCAACTCCAACCCCTGATGATCAGTTAACATTATTTTATGTAATTGCTAGACAAAACCAAAAATGTAAATAAAAAGCAAGGTTTTTTTTTTTTTGTTATTTTACCTCCGACGAGGCCGACGCCGAAGCCAACGCCGCAGCCGGCACCTAGGCCAAAAGCAGGTCCAACCTTCCCGAACTCTTTAAACCTCACTTCTGGAAGTTTCCACAGCAGACCCTTTTCTTCTTCATCGTCACTTCCTCTGCCAAAGTTGTTCATCTTCTCTATCACTGTGTCTTTGTGCTGACTTGTTTGCTCTCGTAGGCTTGGGAAGTTGGGAGCATGTGGAAATTTTAAAGGCCGGACGCCCAAAGGCCAAAACCTACATTAGTGGTCCTTCAACTTTTTCTGACTTTTTGTACATTAGGGCTTAAATAAATGTCTATTGCTTACGGTGCAGCAATTTCACTAAACCCAACTTTTGAATTAAATTGCATTAAAATGTTATGGAATTCAATAATTGTAGTTCAAACTGAACTAAGAGAAATTTTTGGCCAACCCGGTTCGTCACGTAGAATTATGAACTTTCCATTAAAAACTTGACATGTAGTACAATTAATTAACATTTATTATACTTTTAACTTTAAGATTTACAACATCTAACTATAGTTATTTTTAATATATTTATGAATTTTTTTCTTTAGAAATGTGCATATTTTTTTAAATATTACATATTATCAACTTATATATATATATTAATTTTTTTTTATAAAATCAAGTTCAATAGATTGAAGTCCATGGCACTTTAAAAAAAAGGGAAACAAGTTGTTAATATGTAATATTTAAATTTTATATAAAAAAGAAAAAAAGGGACTTAATAATTTTATATAAAAAAAAGTTGATAATATGTAATATTTAAAAAAATATATACATTTTTAAAGAAAAAAATTTATAAATATATTAAAAATAACTACAGTTAGATGTTGTTAACTCTTAAAGTTAAATGTACAATAAATGCTTAGGGCCCTCCCTTCACCACTTTCATGAGAATGATTTACAAGGTTCATAACTACTCCTCTTACAACATGACACTTATCTAGCCAATATTTAGATCCGACTCTACCCAAACTTTTCTAGTTCACCCTAGTATTCCCTATTTGTCCAACTGTTACTAAAAAAATTTTGGATATTAAATGAACCTCCCAGAAGGTAATTTTAATATGGTCGATTTCTCCTCTTTTGTAATTAGTTTCACTATAGCATTCACAGCTCTAGCTAATTGTCCACCCCTTCTAAGTGTGATTTATATGTTATGTATGGTTATGCCTCTCCCATAAGGTAATTTTAATGTGGCCAATTTCTCCTCTTTTGCAATTAGTTTCACTACAACATTCACAGCTCTAGCTAATTGTCCACCCCTTCTAAGTGTGATTTATATGTTATGTATAGTTATGCCTAAGGGCATATCAATTGAAGTAGATTCTTCTTTTGGATTAATCAAAATCTCTTCCCAAACTGTACAAGTTTCTTCCAAAGCATACGCCGTTTTTGGGTGTAGATGATGATATCTATACAGATAGATCTTATATATCATAAAATGAAATAAAATACTTATTTACTAAAATATTCTTATATTTTTTTCAAAAATTCTTTAAAAATTATTTATTTTTAATAAATATTTTTATTCAAACATTTTAATAATTGTTTTTATTTATTTATATGTTTTATTTATTAATTTTAAATAATATATGTCAATATTTAAATATTTAATTAATTTATAGTTGCTTTGACTTAATTTTTAAGGGAATCAAAATTCATTTTTTAACAATATAAAAGGAATGGTGATTCACATTGATGGGGGAATAAATTCTCATTCCTATGCTAAATTTTAGCAAACTAAGCATTATGATTCAGAATCATCCATTTCGATTCTAATTCCCACCCTTATTTTTTACCAACCAAATACCCCCTACGTTGAATTAGATGAATTTTTTATTGCAATTCTGAATCTATTATAAATCTCCAAACTGACAATCAAATTTAACATAAAAAATATATGTATATGTAAAATTTTTTTTATAAATAGAAATTGATTTCTGCATATAAGTGAAAAATACAATACATCATATAATTATTGTTGTGTTCAATATATAATTAAATAAAAATAAAATATAATTAATTAATATAATTAATTAATTGAGATTTGCATATTGACATACATATTAAATACTAATGTAATAGAAAAACGTATTGAGTTGTATTTTTTGCATTTGATATTGTGTTTTAGTATATTCTGAATTTTTCTTTTATTTGTTTTCTATTTATTGTTTTGAAAAAAAAGAAGAAGGTAATTTTAAAGTAATGTTATTCAAAATTGAGGGAGTGAGACGATCATGATCTCTTTGTAAATGCAACCACCTCTTCAAAGAGGCAATCATCTTTATGGTCTTAGGCTTTACACCTCCATGTAATAGAATTCAATTTCATAGAAAAAAAAAATCTTTGTATGCTTATTTTTGTTTATACCTAACTTTTTTGTGTGTTAATATTTCTTTTATCTTTGTTTAATGCATGTCTATATAATTAAATTGTTCTTCTTTTATAACAAGAACTTTATAAATTAACCTATTAATTTTGAAAAAAACAACCAAAAAGTTTTTTGGCATTATATCAAATAGGCATTAACTAAAGTTTAAAACCTTTGTAATATTGCTCGCATTTTGTTATTACAACCAATAATCATAAAACAAAATTACTTGATGTATAAATTTTACAATGGATTTGAGATTTGGATGAGTGCATGCAAGGGAGAAAAGAGAGTATGGAAAATTGTGTTTAAAGTTCAAAGAGAAGTTGGAAGAACATCAATAGAGTATTTGAGAAACTTCAATACTTGTTGCTCCAATTTTTACAAACTAAGTTCAATCGAGCGAGCGTGCCAGAGGAAAGCTATTTTCTTAATAAGATTCTAACTTCTTCAGATGAATTGTGAGTTTCCAAGCACCTTTACCACAATTTGCTTGAGTTCCAATAAGAATTTTGTAATGTTGACAATAAATGGTAAACAGGAGTGAATAGTTTATAAACTAGAAATTTTATTGATTAAATGCTTACTAGCTTGATGAAATGGGAAAATAAAGTTGAAAGCAGCTAGCAAAAATAGAAAAATAGCAAAGTAAAATGTAAAAGTTGCTCGAATAAGAAAATTACAAAATTTTAACTATTTTGAGCTGTCTGATTATTGTTGTGATTTGGAGTTAATTGATGATTGGTTCTGTTATCATTGGATCTTCTTATAATATGTCCTCACTAACTTCTCAATGAAACTTAATCATCAATAGCTCTTAAATTTTTACAATAATCCCTTCATTAATTCTGTAACTTACATCTCTTGATTTGCCTCACAGCTCAACAGCTCAACGTTAACAAGAACATGTTCTTCTGGAGCTTTCCTCCTGCTTAATCACCAAGTCATAATTTAATGGACTGGCCTGGATGTAATGGGTTTATGGGCTCCACAACATGATTTTAATCAAAATTAAAATTAAAATTCAGATCGGGCCTAAACAATGTCTCCCGCATATAATTAATTTGGGCTCAAGCCCATAATTAGTTATATGTTTTAAATAGTTCATCAACCTTTTAGCTCCTTCATTTTATCTCCTTTTACCCCCCCCCCCCCCTCTTTTTTTTTTCTTTTCTGAAGCATGCCAAGGCCTAAAGTGAGGTTTGATGATTTCATTAAACATTTTTACCAAGTCTTTCAATGCCAACTTTATGAATAAAACTGAATCAAAAGTGAATGTAAAATGGCCCAATATCATCATCAACAACGTATCCAAAATAGACAGGAATGGGCCAAAAAATATTATGAAAACCTTGTATCAAACTCCTCTCATAAAACTGATTTTCCCTCTTCAACTCACCAAATTCAAAATTTCAACCCTGATGAAATTAATACATCTTCACCCAATTCTTGTACAAATGCTATTTCATTATCATTTCATCAAGGAAATTTTATGTCTACTAAAGAAAATTCTCAAAATTCATTTCATCATAGTTCTCAAATTTTAGCTTCTGCTTCAAATTCTCAATAAACTCAAAATCATTCTCACCCATTTAAACCTCCAATTTATTCCTTCCTAATTTCAAATTTATACCAAAATTCTTTTTCAAAACCTCTAGGTTCCCATCAACCTTTGTTACCCTCATCTTCTTTACAAAGCCTGAAATACCTAAACCATAAACATCCCTCACTACATCTTCAATATTGTCAGCCTACCCTAACCGCTGCCATCACCGGGAATCAAATAAGAGAGGCGGCTTGGGTCGCTACTGTTGTCGAGGGTCGAGAAGAAGAAGAAGCTCTAGTTACTGCCTCTAGCTTTCATCAGGCGAACCCCACTACTACTAGCGTCGGAGATCTCGTGGA
Organism: Macaranga tanarius; assembly: GCA_949673435.1. Taxonomy (NCBI): domain Eukaryota; kingdom Viridiplantae; phylum Streptophyta; class Magnoliopsida; order Malpighiales; family Euphorbiaceae; genus Macaranga; species Macaranga tanarius. Next base: position 12,650 of record CATIWO010043117.1, read on the forward strand.
GGTAAAAAATTAAGCCATTTTACCTAACGTCACCTCCCCTCTCGCTGTCGCTGCTATTGCCGACGGGACCTCTATTAATGCCTGTAATATTAGCGCCATCGATCTCCATCATGAAGAGAAGCCTGAAACTACTGCTTCCTTTAAACATCAAACAAAGACCACCGGCAGCGGCCTCACCGGCTTTGCTGCCTACGCCAACCCTTCTCCGATGACTGCCACTTCACCATTTTTCATCAAAGCTGCTAACCCCAACCAAATTTATAGTCTTGGCAAGTGCGAAGCTCATACCATACCAGCAAAGCAACATGCCTCCTTTGATTAAAAAATGTTTCAAAAAAAAACATAATCAAGGTAAACTTTTTTATTTATATCTAGGTTGATGAGATTGGTGCATTTAACCTTGATTAGGCTTTGTATAATGCCATTGCACATTCTGTCAATGTTTAACTATACTGGGCATACAATGGCTCTTAAAGCCTACCATTCATACAAATGTTAAGTTCTTGCCTCTGGTTTGTGAATTTATGTTTTGTATCTGACTGAGAATCTGTATGATGATGTGAAAACTTGTAATATTGGTGATGATGTCTAAAACTAATTCTAGATATCTGCTGCTTTGATGATGACATATCAATAAATTGTAGGTTGTTGTGCTGATGATTTGCCAAGTTTTTATGGATTTTCTAATGTTACTAATGACAATTCCATGAGATTTATTACTCTTGATGGCAATGTACTGATGAAATGGCAATTTGTTGCCGTTTTTTTTCAAATTAATTCCATGTCTCGATGAATGAATGAAAGTTTGTATTAATGGTGTGCAATGGAAATTCTTTTGTTGGAATATGGTGAAACCAAAGAAAATTGCTAGAGGAAAATGCAAACTTGGAAAAAATGCTTAATGTAATTTGAATTTTGGTTGATGTAAGTATGCTTAGCCATACTTTATAAATTTTTTATAACAGTTTGGCACGATTAGGCCAATATATGCCATTTCTTCAAAGGCACATAACTCAAGTCTTGATTTCAACTTAACTACTTTTAAAAGCTTGTTAGTGCCTTGCGAGATGACATCCCTAATAAAAAGCAAAATTTAAATTTATTTTAGCAAAAGAATGCTAAAAATAAATTACTTACACAATTTGTGTTTAAACTGCCTTATCCTGCCTTCTTTCTTTTCGGCTTATTAATTTGAAATAACATGAAACTTTAGATTTCACCTGATGACTTCCTTTACTTTTCACCAAAATTTGATGCAAATATCATGTATATAGCCGATTATTTTAAATTTTTATGTTATTTCATCAGCAACTTTAATCGGTTCACACATTTTATTATGTAAAATTTCGATTTCAGTGCCCTCTAAAATTTGCGCTTAGCCACTATCTCTCAGTAAATTTCTTAAAGCATTTTATCCCCTTTTGAGCATTAATTTTTGTACTGCATCAAGGCAAAATATCATTTTCACTACTTAGCACAAATGCTAAGTATTGCCTTTTACTTGCATAATAATTTTGTAAAACTCCTAATGTAATCAACATATTATTACACCAGATGACTGATAATGCCTCTTTGACTTGTTATCTCCTTATTTCATCAGGTAAATTTTGTTAATTTCTGCTGATTCTGCATTTTTACACTGTTTAGCCTAAATGGCTTAATGAAATGCTTTCCTTTGAGAATTGTCCTGATGAAATCTAATGAAATGACTTCTTTATATCCTTCTTACTCACGATTTCTCCATTTCATTAGGCAAATTTTACTAATTTTGCTAATTTTGCATTTTTACCTCATTTAACCTAAATGGCCTGATGAAATATCTTCCTTTTGAGAAATGTCTTCCTTTTGAGAAATGCCTTAATGAAATCTGATAAAATGTCTAGTTTATATCTTTCTTACTCATAATCTATTTATTTCATTAAGCAAATTTTACTAATTTTGCATTTTTGAACCTGAATGAATTAATGACATACCACCCTTGAGAAATGTCTTCATGAAATCTGGTGAAATAGCTATTTTATATTTAATTTCATCAACTGAGACACTTGTGTTGTCATTTCATTAAAGGTTTAGGCCAAATACAATCTTTTAGCTCATTTTGGCCAAGTTACCCTTAATTTCACTGAAGCCATTTACAATGAATTGCATCCTGAGCATGAATACACTTTTAATACCTTAGAAAGTTCACTTGAACATTTTTGCACCTGTTAATGCTCAAAATGGCAAATGGCTTAAAAATGCATCAAATTTCCAAGCCATTTTTGTATACTTGCTTGATGGAAATGAGTTTTCTTCACTTTTCCCTTGATGAAATCCTTTGTATTTGCTCGATACTCCCTCATTAACCATTTCCCTCAATTTTCATTAGGCAAAATGTCTCAACTTCTTGCAAGTGGAGTTCCTGACCCTTCATCCACTCATTCTACTGATGCTTCTCCTGCTGAAGGCCAAGAAACCACCAATACTGTCCAAAAGGTATTTAGCATTCATTTTTCACTTTTAGAACTTGCTTTTGAATTCTCATTTATCCTTTACATGTAAATAGATAATCACAATAAATCCTTCTCCTACCCCTCAATTTACTTCTGTAAAATTAGATGTCCTAGAGGTAACTTCATATTTGGGCTTGACTGTCTTTTTTCTCCTTTTGAACACAATATATCCTTATTTCCATTTCCTTTTAGGATATGAAGCTTACCATTATGAGAGACTTCCTTTTGGATGATTGCCCTAATTTTTTATAAATAAGGTAAAAATTCTACTTACTTCAAGCTTTTTAATCCTCCTCTCTTGCCATAATTAGTCCAATACCTACCTTTGCAGTCATTTCGGTATAACAACATAAAGGAAAACCCTCTCACACTCTTACTTTGAGCTTTTTCAGTCATTCCTAAGGAAGGACCTCCTCTTCCTTACTTGAGTTCTTCCACTCCTGATGTCCTTGTGAGCCAAGGAGACCTTGAAGATCCTACACCTTTCCACAGGTCTTAGATTAGATAAATGGATTCATGGAACTAATGGATAGACAAACTAGCTCCTTCCTTTCAAACACTTTGGCCAAGATTAGGAATAGAGCAACTAATAAGTATGTCCAAACAAAAAAATGAATACCAACCCCAGCTCATCACTGCAATCCTCAGGTTCTGGTCTCATGCCTCTAATTCTTTGTTTTTCCTTTTAGACATATGACCATATCACTTCTAGATGTTTTCATTCTCACAAGCCTTCTTATCCTTGAGGATGATATAGTTTGTCTAATTGATGACAGCTATAGTAATCTGATTAATGAAGTCCATTCTGGAGTTCCTACCTTTAAGGAACATGTTGATTTTCTTTATGTACTTCTGTGCAAATTCATATTTTGTCATGTTTCAGCAAAGCCCAGTATAGAATACCTTCCCCTAACTAAGGCTCTAGTTTAGGGTCAGAACTTTGCATTAGTTTCCATTATGTTAGGTAATCTCTACTATAACCTTGGAAAGTGTTTAAAAGAACCCTTCAAATCTATTAATGGTAGCATTTGGCTCTTGCAAATATGGTTATTTGCATACTTTCCAATGCTGAATGACAATCTTGCTGCTCCTCTCTTTATAGGTTACTTGACATAGGTCTTTCCTTGATTACCTATGTGTGTTCTAGGACTCATAGTGAAATCTATGGCCATGTCTTAGCCCTAAAACCCAAAGAAAAGCTACTTTTCCTTTATAGAGATTTCATTTATAGGCCTAGGTAGTTGTATCACTTCCCATATCTGGGGACTGTTATTAATGCTCAATTATTCTGTAAAGTCACAACCCCTATATTGTTTGTGACAGGAGGCCGCTTTGCATTTGAGGATTAAAATATCATGTGCAGTACCTCTCTTTTTTTTTAGAAATACCTCCTTTTTCTTTGTAGCCATCCATTTAGTTTAGAATTATCCATTCCTCCTTTTTTGGATCCCCAAATTTTTCCTCCTTCTTTTATGGCTAATCCTAAATCTTGTTCCAAGAATAACATCAAGGAAATAAGGGATGCCTTAAGGCACTTACACTTTCATGTTGCCACCACAACTGCTGAGCATATTGCAGCTTATGATAAATGGTGGCAACTGAAGCATAAGAAATTTACACATATCCCAACTCAAGGTAGATTGATTTCACATTTTCACTATTTTTATTTCCTTAATCAACATTAACGAAGCTTTGAATTGTTTTGCAGGTACTTTGATTATCTCTACCAAGCAAGACAAACCTAAATCCACTTCCAAGGATCAAAACAACAACAAAAGAAAGGAAGAAGTTAAAGCTCTATGAAAGTCATCTGTAAAAAGGAAGATAACAGCCCCTCCTCTTCTTTGTACACTAACTCACAAGTCCCAAAGGTTGAGTGCCTTGAATAGTAATGAAGAAGAAAAAGTAGGGTCAAGTAAGTTCTATTCTTTCCTAATTTTCCACTTTATGCTTGCTTTCTTTATTAGTTTCTAATATACTTGGTCTTAATGAAACAGGTGATTCAAACAAAGAAAAGGAGCATACCATACCTTTTAGCTCACCCTCTTCAGCTATTTCACCTTTTTCTGATGAAAGGGAGAATGTTGTTGTAACACCCTCAACCACAAACATACACGTGTCCTAACAATGTACAACCACATGGCATAAGAAAACTTCTCATGTATATAATAAAATCGTATACACAATCATTTTACTTTTATAACTAAGTATACATGATGTCTTTACACAAATCAAAATGCCAAAAGCAATTAAGGATAATATTGTCGACACCAAGTTTGCTTCTAATCCACCTAAGCTCATAAATACCGCACACCTCAAACTCTATCTATCTACATCCTGAAAAATATATTTTTGTAAAGAAATGAGCTTGCGACTCAATAACCAATTATTAATATAATACTGCAATTAAAATTTCTTAAGAACTAATTAATCCAATTTAATTAAAACCACTGAAAATAGACTACACGGGCATATTTCTCCCCGTCTAGTCTACTGAATAAAATTTACAATTGAGACATGGTCTGAAACACGGCCGTGTTTCAACCTATGTACCTCACTGTCCAAAATTTAATACACATACACGGCCAAGGACACACCTGTGTCTTTGCCCGTGTATCTCACTAGACACAATTGCCACTTTAAACACGCCCGTGTCTCAACACACGACCTGAGACATGCCCGTGTCTCCTGTGTCCTCAACCTGAAATTCAATTACACAATATTCCCAATGCTTCACACCAATTCAACACTTTAGTGGTATCAACAACAACTAACATGTAATAATACATACATATAGATGTGTGTAAATAAACATCAACACACCATTTCAAATATTTCCCAATCATATCTTATACCAAGTCTACATTCAACATATAGGTAACACAATGAAACAATGCATGTTCATGAAAGAACATATATCCATACACAGTGTAATATCTGACTGGAATCAATAACATACATTTACTCACTCATATCTCATTTTTAACAAAATATATAGTACCCACAACCAATTTCCATTATTACATGAATGTGTACCTTCATATACCCATCTCATTTCTCAATATCCAGCCAAAATCATTTTCCATACTATCACCTCACACAAAGCCATATTTGTCATATTTCTCACAATCATATTCAAAATTTCAATTGACCATATAGTGAGACTCTCCACCCGGCTCAGTCTCACTTCTTTTAATTCTATCATGGGTAGCCATCCACCTGGCTCAGCTTTCTCATTTCACAATCAATAAAGACTATCTGTCCGGCTCAGTCTCCACTCAATACACTTTCTCATAAATTATCATTTCCTCACTTATTTCACCTTCTTGTGAAACACACACATCATATACCACACAATTGCATCACAACAAGTCATCATATTAACATTCCATACACAACTATTAATTCATTCTCACATTCACATTATTCATCATGAATAAATATGATATTCACCATAATTCACAATCAGTACATGTTCAATACACAAAAGAGTAAAAACTCATTCCACCTCATTATTCTCAAATCCACAATTTAACCACATTCAATTCACAACTTAAATCACAATTCACTATTCTTACATTCATTATTTCTCATTCTCATCAATCAAGCCACATACACATTTTCAATCACTTCTCAAACACATACATAATTCACATTCAATATTCATACCTCACTTTACACCACATTAAATCAATAAATTCAACATGATTCATCATTTTCATAATGTATACATATCATATGTATCATTCATAGCACATAGTTCTTTAATTCAAAAGAATCAATATATATATCATTATATTAATAATTACTTACCTCAAGCCTTCAACTCCTTTTTAAATAAAAGCTTCCTCTATTGAATAAGGTCTCCAATATCCTTATCAAAGCCTACATATCATTTATACATCAATTTATGTAGCAACCATGACACTTGCACTCAACTCAATAAAATGCAACTAAGGGCAACCCCATACTCTAGGTTTAAAGTGTCCAAATAATTCACACAGAAGTCTAAAAATCATGAAAATATTACTGAATCTAGACATATAAGTCTATTTCAAATTTCAACTAAAATTACTCAATTTGGACATGCGTGGTATTAATTATGGATTTTTTTATCAAATCTAGGTAAAACAGAGGTGATAGCATGAGCACGAAAATGTCAAGCCCTGCCAGTCACCCTTTATAGAAAAATTAGCTCTGGCTCAAAATACAAAAGTAGTAGAGGACACTCTGAAGTTTTTAGAGCATCAAAACTTGCTCCAATTAGAGCTCTACAACTTAAGACATGATTAAAAAAAATAAGGTTGATGCACACAAAAAATAGAATCTGAAATTTCAACATAAAAACCTAACTCAATTAACCAAATATAAAAACATGGCTTACCTAATTGATGCTCAAACCACTTATAAATCTTCAAAAGCTCCTTAAAATGATTGTTAGATATGTAGAGAATTTATCAAAATCTCCCAAGCCTCTCAAAACCCTTTCTTCTTCTCTACCTCTCAAAATTTCTCTACAACTTCCACTAACTCACCACACATATAAAATATACATATTAAAAAAATAAATCCACCAATCAAATTGCCCCATTTGCCCCCTCTTCTAAAGTCTCTTCCTAATAATTAACTATTATCATAAAATATAATAATCAATAATTATCTCTTAATAAAGTAATAAATAAATATCTCCAAAATAACTCTACACCTCCTTAATGAACTTGACTAATTACTCAATAATCTACAACTTTCTAATACAACAAATAACTCTAAACTTACAAATATGTCCCTCTCTACCAACATACACATATCTCACTTAAATGAAATCCATAATTCTACTCCACATGACATAAAAATAATATGCATGAACAATTCATATAAAAATACAGGTGTTACACATATACCCTAATGGTTCCCATATAATTCAATAAGTAGATACTCACAATATATATGAAATTCACATACTTCATGCATAATGGTTTCTAATGCATCATGTCCACTCTTAACAAATAACATTAATTTAAATGCATTAAAATTGCATGCCCCCACTTTACAAGCATTACGGTTGCACCTCTCCTTACTACAACTCCTGTCTCAGACCTTATCTTCTGTGTAGCTATAGGCTGCAGGGTTCAGTGCTCGCCCAAGTGTCCGGCGACTACGGCACTGTACAGGCTCAGGGCCCACTAGGAATACAACTTTGGGCCTTGATAGACTGAGGTCGGAGAATGGAGTTGCCACCCGAGTGAAATCCGGGAACACTGTTACATCAACTGGATCCCACGGAGGGAGTCCAGCAGCCGTCCTAGAGATTGGGTTCAGAAACTAGGTATGGGCTTTTGAATGGCCTACCCGACTTTACGATCGGCCTCCGTTTGTGTTTTATGTTTTATTATTTTTAATTACTTAATCATTCCTGTAATTATATGCAAATGGGCCTCCATCAATTTCCAAATTTTAATTTTAGCCCAAGTTATGGATTAGTCCAATTTCCATGTAATTTGGGTCTGGTCCATACATCCACATCATTCAACAATAATCCAAAAAAAACAATAAAAATAAAATAACCAAAATTAAAAGCACACACAAAGAAAGGAGGGATGAGAAATGAGTTATAACCCTTTTACATACAGAAAAAAATAAAAATAAACAACAACTTAAATAAATAAAAATAGCCTGTGGGCTATCTAATGTGTAAGCCTGCAACACAAATTAAGAGCTAAATGTTCCAAAAAAATAAATAACCTATAAAAATATAACAAAGTTAATGCAAACTAAAATTAATAATTCAATTCTAGCTAGATTAATCAAAATAAAATTAAATCTAAAATTAATAAAAATAATTTACACAAACAAATAATCTAATGATATTAACCATAAAACAAATAATTAATTGATTCATATATTCCTAATTAACCTAATCACCATTAACTAGCAATTAAATAAAAAAAACAGAAATAAATAAAAAATATTACATAAAAAATAAACAAGCCCCAAAAAATAAAATAACAACAAAAATAAAGATAATTAAATAATGAAAAATCAGAATAAATAAATAACAAAATAAATAAATAAATAAAAATAAAACATTAACAGTGCATGGAACTGTCAACAGTGCATGGCACTGTCAACAGTGCCAATGCACTGTTATATTTCCTAAAAAAATGATGATGGCCCATCGGCCAAAAAAAAAATGAAATTAATTTTGTGGGCAACAGTGCACGACAATGTGCACTGTTGCCCAAAGTAAAAGTTTTTTTTTTCTAATAATAATAATAATAACAACACAGAACAAATTAAATGGAAAAACAAAATCAAATTTTTGTAAACAATAATTCGGCAATTAACCTAATTTGAACAATTAAATCAATTGAAATCAACAATGCACAATTATTTTAAATCAAAACAATTAATTCAAATCAAAAGGAATTAAAAATAATCAAGCAATAAAAATAAACCGAAAAGAAAAAAAAGTGAAGAAAGTTACTGTTAGAAAATTATTTGCCCTCAGATCGACCCTTGATTGCCTCTTTGCTTTTTGATTCCTTCAATTCAGACCCTTTTCTTGATTTGTGGTGTTTTTTCTTTTTTTTTTGTCCTTTTTTTTTTAGCCTCCCCTTTGTGTCTCCTCTCTCTCTGTGTCCCCTTCTAGGGTTTTCTAGCTTCCTTTTTATATAGATTTTCCCCTCACTTAGGATTTTGTGAGATTTGGGCTCGACTTTATTTTGGGCTTTAATGGATTATAGGTTTAATGGGTTTATTTTGATGGGTTTGTTTATTGGACTTGGGTTTAAGTTAAGTGTTTGGTTTTTTCCACAAATAGGTCTGAATCTAGTTCCTTGACAAATTGGACTTAATAGTCATCTTTCATCATCGGGCTTGTCTTTGTGGGCCGGCTAAACTATGTGTCCACAGTTTGACCCCTTGAATTTTAGAAAACCGTTAAAATACAAATTTTAAATTTGGTTTTTCAAAAAACAACATGCATATAACAAAACAAAAGGATACTGTTGAATCCGGATATTTGAGTTTTGAACCTAGAGGTTCGAGTTTTGAACCGGAAGTTCGAGTTTTGAACCGGAGGTTCAATTCTGAAATGTGTGAATCCGGAGATTCGAGTTGTGAACCCGGAGGTTCGAGTTTTGAACTCAGAGTTTCGATTCTGAATTGTGTGAATTCGGAGATTCGAGTTTTGAACCTGGAGGTTCGATTTTGAATTGTGTGAATCCGGAGATTTGAGTTTTGAGCCCGGAGGTTCAAGTTTTGAACTCGGAGGTTCGAGTTTTAAACCCGCAGGCTCGAGTTTTGAACCCGGAGGTTCGATTCTGAAATGTGTGAATCCGGAGATTCGAGTTTTTAACCCAGAGGTTCGAGTTTTGACCCCGGAGGTTCGATTCTGAAATATGTGAATCCGAAGATTCAAGTTTTGAACCCGGAGGCTCGAGCTTTGAACCTAGAGGTTCGAGTTTTGAACCTGGAGGCTCAATTTTTGAACCCGGAGGTTTGATTCTGAATTGTTTGAATCTGGAGATTCGAGTTTTGAACCCGGAGGTTCGAGTTTTAAACACGGAGGTTAGAGTTTTGAATCCGGAGGCTTGATTGTGAATTGTTCGAATCCGGAGATTCAAGTTTTGAACCCAGAGGTTCGAGTTTTGAACCCGGAGGTTCGATTCTGAAATATGTGAATCCGAAGATTCAAGTTTTGAACCCGGAGGCTCGAGCTTTGAACCTAGAGGTTCAAGTTTTGAACCCGGAGGCTTAATTTTTTAACCCGGAGGTTCGATTCTGAACTGTGTGAATCCGGAGATTTGAATTTTGAACTCTAAGGTTCGAGTTTTGAACCTGGAGGCTCGAGTTTTGAACCCAGAGGTTCAATTCTGAAATGTGTGAATCCGAAGATCCCAGTTTTGAACCCGAAGGTTTGATTTTTGAACCCGGAGGTTCGAGCTTTGAACCCGGAGGCTCAAGTTTTGAACCGATTCTGAACTGTGTGAATTTGGAGATTTGAATTTTGAACTCGGAGGTTCGAGTTTTGAACCC
>CATIWO010043139.1:0-18932 GCA_949673435.1 Macaranga tanarius
CACAATTTGGGAGAGAGAAATTGATATCAACATTAGAGAGAAAAGTTGTAGAGAGAGTCTTCTTCATCTTCTTCTTTCAAGGGTTCTTGATATCAATCAAACACAAGAGTTGTGTTCTTTCTTCTTAGTCCATCATCTTCAAGGATTGCTTGATTGTCCTACACATCCTTGCTTGGTGGAAGTTCTTGCAAGCTCTTTGGGTCAACAAAAGAGAGGCTTGAAGATTGAACAACACCATCCTTGGAGGTCTTCCTTGCCAACCTTGTGTTTTAAGCTAGAGGCTTCACATTTGGGGAGCTCAAGCTTGTAGATCACCATCAACCAAAGCTTTTCGAGCGTGCTACCAACTAAGGAGTATGTAAGTGTTATAATATCTCTTAGTTGTTAGGTCTCCCTCTTAAGAGCATGTCTTGGTTGATATGTTGTTGGTATGTGGTTCATTGTGCATATTAAGCTATGTAAGAGTGCATGTGATATGATCTATGGGCATGGAAATGTATTGTGTTAATGCAAATGTTGCATGCAATGAAAAATTTTTAAATTCCGCACTTTCATTGTTCTCCACACATACTTTAAGTGAGATCTAAAAAAGTGAGACCTTAAAAAATCACTATGAAGAAAATATTCAAGTGAGATCTAAAAAAGTTTAACTCTATGTCTATAAGTATGAACTATTCAAGATGAAGGCTCATGAGTCTATAACCGAGATGACTAACTAGTTGAATGCTCTCCTAACCATCTTAAAGAAGTTAGGAAAAAACTACTCAAAGGAGGAGGTCAACACCAAAATTTTTGAGAGTGCTACCCAAGAAAGATTGAGAGTTTAAACTAACTTCTATTGAGGAAGCTCATAATCTCTCCAAGCTTTCAACTAATGTTCTTATTGGTAAACTTCTTACTCATAAGCTTACCTTAAAATAAAAGAAAAAGGAGAAAAAAAGAAAAAAGATTAGAGGAAGAAAAACTTAGCCTTTAAATCTTATTAAGATTCAAGTGATGAAGAATCCCATGAAAACTCAAGGGAAGATGATGAGGAGTTAGCCATTTTAAAAAGAAGATTCAAGAAGCTCTTGAGAAGGCTTAAAGAATCAAAGAAAGGTAACCCTAAAAAAGTCACATGCTATGTGCACAAAAGTCCCGATGATCTCTATAGTGAATATCCTAAGCTCAAGCACAAAAGCAAAAGAGTAAAGGAGAATAGGAAAATCTTTAAAGCTACTTGGGATGGATCATCTGAATCCAAGATAGAGGAAGATAAATAAGAGGTAGCTAACCTTTGTTTCATGGCATTAGAGGATAAAAATAAGGTACCTTTCATTTTCTAATTCTTTTTGTAATAATGATGACTTTGATGATGATGAGAACTTTATGATGAATAAATTAGCTCTAAAATGTTAAAAATTATTTTTAAAGAAAAATTTTTATAAAAAAGGAGCTTTCAAAATTAATTAAAAGTTTTAAGGAGCTAAAGTAATAATTTTAAATATTTTTTCCTTAAATGAGAAATTATTTAATGATTTGCAAGATACATACTCTTTAAAAAAATGATTTTCACAAAGCTAAGGAAGAGAATGAATTGCATTCGAAAGAAATTTTAGAACTTAAGAATTCCATTTCTAAACTTCAAAAGGTAAAGAGAACTTTGATAATCTTTGGGATTGTCAAAGGAACTTAAGTTTGAAATTTAAACTTGGTTATTTTAGTGGAGCCTCTACATCATCAAGTCCCCTTAAATTTGTAAAGCCCTTCCTACTCTCATCTCTTATTCCTAATAAGAGTCTTAAAACTCAAGATTTTAAGACTAAAAAGTGTAAAAATCTTGGTGCCAAGGCAAAGCCTTTAAGAACCAATGCTCCCGAGGCTTAAGGTTTCAAAGCTAAGGCTAAAAAACCTCAACCCTATTATGCATATATGTATTAGAAGAGGCATTCACACATGAGTATTAGATTATAAAAATTGGTACATAGTTGTAGTTATGTCTCACATGCTCACCTTAGACCTTATAAATTTATAATAATTAACACTCATCAAACTTATGCAATACATGCATTTATTAGTAGAAGGAATAGATTTGTAAATGTTAAGTGCTTCTATTACATAAGATTAAGACATATATAATGTGTATTATTATATAAAACTTCACCTTAACCTTCTGCCTAAGGATTATTTTAAGATTGACCTAGACCAATTAAGATTTGGGTCTAAAAGGTTTTTTACTCTCATGATGTGTAGCTAAGCTTGAAGTCCACTAAGTGCAAGGATTAATAGCACTTGCATAATGGATGTTCAAGGCAAATGATGGGTAATAAGAAGCAATTCAACTCCTGGGAAGTAAAAATGAAGGGAGTGTCATCTTTAGGAATAACGCTAAAGGAATAATAGCTGGAATCAGCAATGTTAGTAACCCTAAAACTTGCTATTTACATTATGTATTAATGCTAGATGATTCTTATTTAAATTGATAGTATATATGTAAATTTTGATATATTGGAGTTGTTTAACACTTGCTTAGAAGGAAGCATCCGAATTTATATAATTAATTATTTCATTTAAAACAAATTATCAATAAATTAAAAAAATTAATTTATTTTATTTTTTAATAAATATGGAAATATCAAAATGTCTAAAGAGACCTTAGTACATTTTCATAACAAAAACGTTTACAAAATTGCTTGATATTTTAATAAAAGTATCCTTTGTTTCAAAAGTTTTAAAAACTATTTTCATAAGCATCATGGATTCCATTGTTAATGGAATCAAAGAGGCCATCAAGGGAAATAAGAAGGAGATGCCCCCTAAGAATGAAGCCCCTTGTGCTTTCTATATCTTTTACATGCAGGTTATGATATTTTTCATTTTAAGCACTCTTTGGACTACATTCTCATGTGTTTCACGTTCCTCTTTAAGATGTTATATGCTTATATTCTTGTTATAAGTATTTCAAATAAATTGCTATGAAGTTGCTTTACCATTTTATATTTCTCTCTTAACTCCTCCTTTTTTCACTTTGACAAAGAGGGAGAGAAGAGTATTTTGAATGATAATTTAATTTGAATGTTACATGAATTGATTTGCTTATAATCTTAGTCATTTAACTATATTTTAAATGCTATAATCCCTTTAAAATCTAAACTCACTTAAGCATAGATTGAGGGGGAGAATTTTAAAACACTTAGTATATATTGAGGGGGAGTATATTAAACAAATCTTACACACTTGTACTTATGATTTTTTATCTTCCAAAATTATTTGTTAAAGTTAAAAAAGGAAAATTATTGACCATTTTTGTGACATCCTAACCTAGGACCCTATTTAATTATATTAAGTAACAGGATTAGAAATAAGTTTGAGGGCATTTTTGGTTATTTGGGAAATTAGGGGGATTAAAATAGATATTTGTCAAAAAAAAAGAATAGTTACCTTCTTCCTCTTCTTCCTCTTCTTCTTCCGTTAACTTCCTCTTCTTCATGCTTATTTCCTTCGTTCTTTTTTATCACCATTTCTTTCTTTTCTTTTCCTCTAACTATTTTCAACAATAATTAAAGAATAACTTCAAGGTTTCTTATTGCAAATTCAAGGGTATAAGCAAGAGTTTTTAGTAAGTATACATATATAAACTTTCAAGTTTTTAAATTATTCAAAAGTTGATGTTTTGATTGAATTTTAAGTTTTACTGCTTTGGTTTATAAAAAATAGACCCCTAAGATGTTGAAAATAGTATTTGGGATTGAATTGGGTTGGATTTTTGCATTTTTGGTAAAAAAAAAAAGCTAATTTTTGTATTTCTGGACTGCTAAGGCGACGCCTCAGCACTGAGGAGGCACCTCAGTGCACTGTGGAGACACCTCAGTGTACTGTGGAGGCACCTGAGTGGCTCTTTCAAGCCTTGAAATCCTAACTAGAGTCGTTTCAGACCATTATTTGGGTCCTATATCATATCTTTTAGCTATAGATCAATTAAATTGAGTAGAATTAAGATATAAGCTTATGTTTTTATGATTTTTCTTCTGGATGTTAGGAGAAACCTCAACCCCAGTCGTAGAGCATAGCGCAACCCCTCCTAGCTAGAATTGTCAGTTGTCTTGTCAGGTGATTGAATATTAGTATAAAACTAGTTTTGAATCTATGACAAATATTTATATTTATGTTTTACAAATGATTGATGTTTAATGATTTCTTATATGCTATTTGCAATTATGCATTTTCTAGTTATCCGGAACCATATGGTGTTAAGTTTATTTTGAGCTATACATATGAGAATTTATTTTTTAAAATATTTGATTTATGAAATACACTCAGAAAGGTGCCTATAAAATCACACCTTGAATGTCGGGAGCAAAATAAAATAAAATATATTGCCTATAGGCATTGTCTATGTGCATGCGTATAACGAGGGTTTTGCACTTTGGGTAGGAAGGTGAGAGATTCAGCTCCCAGAGTTGCTAGGAATTTATAGGATACCACTTGAGTGTACATTGGTATATATATATATATATTTATGTATATTGATCTTTGATGATTTTGTCTATGATTTCCTTGATTTATTTCAAGACGTGTTAAAGGATCAAGAGAAAAGTAAATCGGTATTTTGTATTTATTAGAGAAAATGTTAGATTAGAAGTATTTATTTTAATACTTAGGTTGTTTTTCACTACTTGGGAAGATTTGTATTTGATTAAAGTTGAATTTTTGTATCATATTATATGATAATATATTAATGTTTTCTGTGGTTATACTTATATCCTCTTACTGAGTAGTTGTACTCATCCACCTATTTAAACCATTTCAAATTATTTTTTGGTGGATCGGTAGATCCTCATAGCATATTATCAGGTGCTCATCGTGGTTAACATTAGTGGAGGTTGAGCCAACCAACAAACTTTTACTTTTGAGAATAGTCTTTTATCAAGAAAAATTTTATAAACCTATGTACTATTGTCTTATAGATAGTTATGACTCTATCTGATATTACTGTAAACTTGTAATGATACTTATCTGTAATAAGTTATGATATCTAATGGTTTTAGAGAAGATTATTAGTATATTGTTGCACTGATCCTTATGGTAAAAAGTAGGGTGTGACATTTATTGGTATCAAAGCATAGGTTATTGATTCTGTAGACTCCATTAGGTAGAATCAATTGATTAGGTTTTTTATCTTGGTCTTTTGTTATGGTATAGGAAGATGCCACCCCAAGCTATAGATGGTAAAGGCTGTGGTGGTCAAGGCCGTTGTCATCATGTTGAGAGGTTAGAGGATGTTGGCCAACCTCATAGGGATCCTACTCCATCTTTACCTTTGGAAGGGATGGATGAGCATGAGTTACCTGAAGGTAGTGAGTCTATAGATGATACTACCTCACAAAGAGGTAATTCTAGGGCAAACCCACCCCTACAAGCTAATCCACTAACTCCAGTAGCTCAAGTACCACCTATTCCACCTATTGCAGTTCAGATTGATGCTTGGTTAGGTATAGCTGTGGCCCAAGCCATTACAGCTACCATGACAGCAAGAGAACAATAGAAGCCCTGGGATATAGTGAAACACTACAGACATTTAGGAGCTGAGAATTTTGATGGCTCTATAAATATTGAAAAGGTTGTTGAGTGGCTTTAGAAGATTGAGAAGGTTTTTGCCTCTATGGAAATCTCAGACAGGGAGAAGGTTAGTACAATAAAAATGTTTTTGCAAAGAATAACAAATAGTTGGATGGATCGGGTATATCGCCTTTATGGTGATGAAATGACTTGGCAAACATTTGTAACAGAATTTCAAAAGGAGTATATTTCAAAGAGCTATAGGAAAGGGAAGCAAGATGCCTTCTTTAGGTTGGCACAAGAAGATATAACTGTTAGAGAGTTTATTGATAAGTTTGAAGATCTATATTGATTTATGGCTGATATACTTCGTTCTGAGGAGAATAAGTATAATCAATTTTTAAGTAGCTTGCATGTGACTATTCGGTCTAGTTTGGCTTAATTTGAAGGTACCACTTATAAGAGCTTAGTATAAAAAGTTTTGGAGGTAGAGAAGCTGAAGAAAGAGGAAAGAGAAGTGTTTTAAAAAGGTTGGAAGCACAGTCAGAGTTCCTTATACAATATTGATAATAGATTTACTAAGAAATGAGGAAGTGCATTTCAAGCTAAAACTGGTCCTAGTTTGGGTAGGAGATCTTATACAAAATCAAAGCAAGCTAGTTAGAGTACAGTGCAATAGCCGATAAGTAGTTTTATAGGTGTGTAAGTTATAGGAGCTCGACAAAGGTTTCGACCTCTATGCTCTGTTTGTGGTAGAAATCATAAAGGTGAATGCAAAATACGAACTGGTGGGTGTTGTGAGTGTGGAGAGATTGGTCACTTTAAGAGGGAATGTCCTAGATTAATTCAACCAACAAGTTTTAGGCATGGATCTATTGCACCCAGAAGTTAAAAAGGTGGTAGAACCTAATCCCAAGGTAGGCCTACGGTAGGAGGTGCAAGCACTAGCAGGCCTAATGGAACTACATCTTCCGTTCAGCAGAGATAGGGTATAGAGACTGGTAGACCATAAACACAAGCTAGAATTTTTGCTATGATGCAGCAAGAGGCACTAACATCACCAGAGGTTGTGACTGGCATGTTATCTACCATGGGTAAATATGACTATATTCTTATTAATCTTGGCTCCATACATTCTTTCATCTCCTTTACATTTACCCATCATTTTGATAAACAAAGGGATTTGTTAGGTGAGGCTTTAGTAGTTAGCGTGCCTATTGGTAATCCTATTATGTGCAAACAAGTGTATAGAGAGTATGTAGTTAAACTAAATGACCAACAACTATTAGTCGACTTAGTTCCTTTGCCTATTCATGAATTTGATGCTATTTTAGGTATGGATTAGTTATCCTGCATCATGCCACAACAGATTATTTTGAGAAGTTAGTGAAGTTTAAGTGACCTAGAAAGCCTAAGCTCATTTTTTATGGTGAATATTGTCTTTCTTCGTCTTGTGTAATTTTTGCTATTATAGCTGAGAAATTGCTTAGGAAGGGGTATCAAGCATATTTAGCCTATGTTGTTGATAAAGAATTGAGGGAACTTAAAATAGTGGATATTCCAGTCGTTTATGAGTTTCTTAATGTATTTCTAGAAAAGCTTTATGGATTACCTCCTAATAGAGAGATTGAGTTCCCTATTGACTTGTAACCGAGTATAACTCCTATCTCTCAGGCACCCTATAGAATGGCTCTAACCTAGTTAAGGGAGTTAAAGGTTCAATTCCAAGAGCTTGTGGATAGAGGTTTTATAAGGCCTAGTATCTCACCATGGAGAGCTCCAATATTATTTTTGAAGGAGAAAGATGGTTCTTTACGATTATGTATAGATTACAGGCGACTCAATCGGATGATGATACGAAAAAAGTACCCTTTGCCTCGCATTGAAGATCTTTTTTATCAACTTTAAGGTGGTAAGGTTTTCTCTATGATTGATTTACGATATGGATATCATCAATTAAACATCAAAGAAGTAGATGTGCCTAAGATAACTTTTTGAAACTGATATGGACATTATGAATATCTTGTGATGCCATTTGGATTGACGAATGCTCCAACTGCCTTTATAGACCTTATGAACAGAGTGTTTTGACTCTACTTGGATAAATTTTTTATTGTATTCATAGGTGATATCTTGGTGTACTTAGGCAGCAAAGAAGCTCAGGAGAAATAATTGAGAATTATCTTGCAGATTTTAAGGGATAAGCAATTATATGCCAAATTTAGTAAGTGTGAATTTTGGTTAGACATAATAGTTTTATTGGGAGATGTAATCTCTGCAGAAGGAGTTTTTGTGAATCCTAAACAAATTAAAGCAGTAGTTAATTGGGAGCCTCCAACTAATCTTACTGAAGTTAGGAGTTTCTTAGGGTTAGTAGGACATTACCGTCGCTTTGTTCAGGATTTCTCCATTATTGCATCACCTATGTCTAAACTGCTTAGGAAGAATATTAAGTTTGAATGGACTAGCGAATGCCAAGAAAGCTTCAAAAAACTTAAGGCTTGTTTAACATCAACATATGTTCTTACTCTTCCTTTTGGTAATAGAGGTTATATGGTGTATAGTGATGCTTCAAGAAAAGGGTTAGGTTGTGTATTGATGAAACATGGAAAGGTGATAGCTTATGCATCTAGACAACTTTGACCTCATGAATTGAATTACCTAACTCATGACTTAGAATTAGCGGCAGTCATCTTTGCTTAAAGGTTTGGAGGCATTATCTATATGGAGAATCGTGCCAAATATTCACCAATCATAAAAGTTTAAAATACCCACTCTCTTAAAAAAAAAGTTTAATCTACGGCAGAGGCGATGGATTGAACTACTTAAGGACTACAACTGCACTATCGAATATCATCTTGAGAAAGCTAATAAAGTAGCGGATGCACTCAGTAAAAGGTCCTACAATAGTTTAGCCCATATAAAAGCTGTGAGACTTCCTTTTCTCTTAGATTTATAATCTTTAAGAGTAGATTTCTCATTGAGTTGTTCTGGAGCATTGTTAGCTACTCTAAGAGTGAGACCTGTACTAATTGAAAGAGAGCAGAAAGCCCAAGTTCAAGACCAACACTTGAGCAAAATCATTAACGAAGTGAAGAATGGCACTCGTACAAATTTTTCTCTTAAGGATGGTGGAACGTTGATGTTAGGAAATAGATTATGTGTGCTTAATGAAGAAACTTTAAAAAGGAAAATAATGAAAGAAGCTCATTGTGTAGCTTATTCAATGCACCCTGGTAGTACAAAGATGTATCAAACCCTTAAAGAAAATTATTGGTGGCAAGGTATGAAGAAGGAAATAGCCGATTACATGGCAAAATATTTGGTGTGCCAATAAATCAAGGCTGAACATAAATGTCCTTTTAGAACACTTCAACCACTTCCTATTCCTGAGTGGAAGTGGGAGCACATTACCATGGACTTTGTTTCTGGTTTACCTCAAACACAAGCTAAAAATGACTCTGTGTGGGTAGTTATGGATAGGTTAACTAAATCAGTACATTTCTTACCAATAAAGATGGCTTATTCTTTGGATAAACAGGAAGAAATTTATGTGAATGAAGAGGTGGTAAGACTTCATGATGTTCCAAATTCTATAGTATCTGATAGATATCAGCAGTTTAAGTCAAGATTCTGGCCTAGTTTTTAATATACTATGGGTACTAAGTTAAAGTTCAGTACTGCTTTTCATCCCCAAACTGATGGACAGTTTGAACGAACAATTCAAACTTTAGAAGATATGCTTAGAGCATGTGTAATGGAATTCAAGGGAAGTTAGGATAAACATGTGTCTTTAATGGAGTTTGCTTACAATAACAATTTTCATGCTAGCCTTGGCATGACACCCTATAAAGCGTTATATAGAAGAAAATGCAGGACTTCAGTGTATTGGGATGAAGTAGGAGAAAGAAAGCTAGTAGGTCCAAAGATTGTACAATTGACTGCAGATAAGGTACAATTGATTAGAAATTATTTGAAGGCTGCTTAGGATAGACAAAAGAAATATGCGGATTTGAAATGGAAGGATATTGAGTATGTAGTTAGAGAGAAGGTTTTTCTAAAAATTTCTCCCTGGAAAGGCATTGTGCACTATGGAAAACATAGAAAGTTAAGTCCTTGATATATTGGGCCGTATGAAATTATAGAAAGGATTGGACTTGTTGTTTATATATTAGCTTTACCACCAGAATTGTCCAAGATTCACGATGTCTTCCATGTTTCTATATTGAGAAGATATAGAAGTGATCCCTCCCATATCCTGTAACAGCAACCAATAGAGTTAAGAGAAAATTTAATTTACAAAGAAAAGCCTATAGAGATTCTAGCAAGAGAGGATAAAGTTTTGGGGAATAAAGTGATTCCTTTGGTTAAAGTTTTACGGAGGAAGCAACATAGGAGAGAGAAGAAGATATGTGAATCTAGTATCCCCATTTGTTTTCCTTACAGGTATATAAATTTCAGGAATGAAATTTTTTAAGAGGGAGAGAATTGTGATATCCTAACCTAGGACCCTATTTAATTATATTAAGTAATAGGATTAGAAATAAGTTTAAGAGCCTTTTTATTTATTTGGAAAATTAGGGGGACTAAAATGGATATTTAATAAAAAGAAAAGAATACTTCTTCTTCTTCTTCTTCCGTCAACTTCCTCTTCTCTATGCTTCTTTTCTTCGTTCTTTTTTATCACCATTTCTTTCTTTTCTTTTCCTCTAACTCTTTTCAATAATAATCAAAGAATAACTTCAAGGTTTCTTATTGCAAATTCAAGGGTATAAGCAAGAGTTTTTGGTAAGTATACATATATAAACTTTTAAGTTTTTGAATTATTCAAAAGTTGATGTTTTGATTGAATTTTGAGTTTTAATGCTTTAGTTTATTAAAAATAGACCCTTGAGATGTTGAAAATAGTATTTGGGATTGAATTGGGTTGGTTTTTGTATTTTTGGTCAAAACAGAGCCAATTTTCACATTTCTAGATGCGCCTCAATGCACTGAGGAGGCACCTCAGTGACTGGGGAGGCGCCTTAGTGGCTCTTTCGAGCCCCGAAACCCTAACCGAAGCCGTTTCTAACCATTTTTTGGGTCCTATATCATATCTTTTAGCTATAAATCAATTAAATTGAGTATAATTGAGATATAAGCTTATGTACTTATGATTTTGCTTCTAGATGTTAGGAGAAATCTCAACCCCAGCCGTAGAGCATAGCGCAGCCCCTCCCAGTTAGAATTGTCAGTTGTCTTGTCAGGTGAGTGGATATTAGTATAACACTAGTTTTGAATCTATAATGAGTAATTATATTTATGTTTTATAAATGATTGATGTTTAATGATTTCTTATATGCTATTTGTAATTATGCATTTTCTAGTCATCCGGAACGATATACTGTTAAGTTTATTTTGAGCTATACACATGAGAATTTAGTTTCTAAAATATTTAATTTATGAAATACACTCAGAAAGGTGCCTATGAAATCACACCTTGAATGTCGGGTGCAAAATAAAATAAAATATATTGCCTACAGGCATTATCTCTGCGCATACGTATGACGAAGATTTTTCACTTTGGGTAGCGAGGTAAGACATTTAGCTCCCATAGTTGTTGGAGATTTATAAGATACGACTTGAGTGTACAATGGTATATATATATATATATTTATGTATATTGATCTTTGATGATTTTATCTATGATTTCCTTGATTTATTTCAAGCTATGTTAAAGGATCAAGAGGAAAGTATATAGATATTTTATATTTATTGAAGAAAATGTTGGTTGGAAGTATTTATTTTAATACTCATGCTGTTTTTCACTACTTGGGAAGATTTTTATTTGATTAAAGTTGAACTTCTGTATCATGTTATATGATAATATATTAATGTTTTCTGTGGCTATACTTATATCCTCTCACTGAGTAGTTATACTCATTCACCTATTTAAACCATTTCAGATTTTTTTTTGGTGGATCAGTAGATCCTTGTAGCATATTACCAGGTGCTCATCATGGTCAATATTAGTGGAGGTTGAGCCAACCAGCAAACTTTTACTTTTGGGAATAATCTTTTATCAAGAAACGTATTATAAACCTATGTACAATTGTCTTGTGGATACTTATGACTCTATCTGACATTACTGTAAACTTATAATGATACTAATCTATAATAAGTTATGATATCTAATGGTTTTAGAGAAGATTATTAGTCTATTATTGCACTGATCCTTATAGTAGAGAGTGGGGTATGACAATTTTCATGATCAATCTCTAATTAATCTTGATTTTAACTTTAACAATCAATTTTGAACTACTAATAAGTGCATTTAAATAGTTATTTTAGTAAGGTTAAAGGCTATGCTCAATGAGTTAAGCTATGGATGTCAAAATTTGGCCAAAGCATTGAAACAAGATTGCTCATAAGTGGCATTATAATTATGAGAATTTCCACGAGCTTAAAGGATCCAAGTGAAGCTAAAATTTAAGAGGATAGAGATCCTCACAGTCTTCATAATGTTCATAAGGAGGGTCATCACAATCTTGACTAATCTCTTATAATCTTGAGATTTAAAAACTTGGCAAGCTAATTAAAGGCAGGCTTCCTCACGAGCACCATCACGATAATGAGGAAGCTCACGATCCTCTTAAAGCTCTCTTAAACTGCTACAACCATACAATAACATGTAGTTTTTCAAGTTTTACAATTATAAGCATACTCCTCATAATTATAGGCATGCCTTCGACTATAAAAACTATTTTGAACATTGAATGAAGAACGAGAAGAATGGGGCTTGATGTATATGTCTCTAATAGCTAGTTTTTGATCCTTTCTCTATAAATACCTCTTAAAAAACACATTTAAGAGGTTAGAGAGTTAGTTGAGAAAATTAGTGAGTGAATTAATTAAGCATTCAAAGGCTTTGTAATTTATTATTCAAATTCTCTTTATATTCTATTTTATAGTCAACTCTTGTAAGAGTTGGTAAGTGTTAGTTGATAGAATCTATCTTTATATACTTTTTTAGGATTAAGAAGTGGGTAGTGAGTATCTAAGTCAATAAAGTTTAAGCATTAGCCTTTAGAAAACACTTGTGTTGTAAGGTTTATTTGTAAGATTGAAGTGTTAGCCTTTGGAAAATACTTAAGTTATAAAATTTGAAGAGTAAGTGTAAACAAATCTTAATTGTGCTGTAAAGTTTGGTGTTGAACCATTAAAACCACTTTATAACAATCTTGGCATAATAAGATATTGGGTTCAAAAATCCTAACTTGGGGATAAGTTAGGTAGAGGAGCAGGATCTGTTTAGAATCCAAACCTCTATAAATTACTTGTGCAGTTTTTCTTCTCTTTCTCTGTCTTTAATCTTGTTCCTCTCCTCAATCTCCTTACAATTTTTTAATCTTTTGATTTTCTTTTAGATAATCCAAAATCCCTATTCAGCCCCTTTAGGGGTTTTCAAAAAATTATAGTATAATTATTCAAATAGAAATTTTATCATAATTGTAGTAAATTTTACTCTTGTTAACATTACAATATTAGATTGTCATATAAATAAAATAATACTTTTATTAATTTTAGTAACTTTTATTAATTTAAAGTTTAATAAGTAAAGAATTAAACTTAAATTAACTAAAATTTTTGTTTGTCTCATATCTAACTACAATCATATTTTAAAAAATATTAATAAAATTATAATTTTAATGAGATTGTAATATTGACTATCATTATATAGAGAAAATAAAATTTTTATTAAGAAAATAACGAACAAATCCTTATGAACTTAAGATATTATGGTCTTAATATTTTTTATATAAAATTATTTTTAGAATATAGAATTTGTTATTTATAAAAACTATTAAAGGAATATCATTTAATTATTTAAATAAAAAATTGTAAATTATAACTCTATTAAGTTTGTAATATTAAATTTTTATACAAATAAATAATACTCTAATTAATATTTTATGTACTATTACAAGTTTAAAATATTTTCTACTCGTGTGTGAAGCATGTGGTTTACTAATGTGTGTGTGTGTGTATAGTCATGTTAAATATACAACGAGTGCTATAAAAATAATTTAAAAAATTCACATAAAATTCACATTTCAATTGCTTCCAATTGTCTATTGAGTCAAATTTAATATTTGTGTACTAATTATATTCATCGCTTTCAATTGTTTAACGACCAAATCACCATCCCTGCCAGCATTATTACAAGTTTCAACAAAATAAGCAACTTATTATCTTAGATTGCCCCTGCCAACAAATTGATGAAATTTGGGTGGTTGGTAATTTGGAGGCATCTTTAGTATATTAATTCTTTGTGTGTATGATTTTGCATACATGTAATATAATTTAGCTGGAGTCTCAACTTGATCTTTGACATTGATGAGTTTTTTAAATTGAGCAGTAGAAATTGGACTATTGATAGTCAATTAATTGCCGCCCTTAACTTTGGCTAGAAGTACTTCTTCTACTTGTATTTCTAATAAGTTATTCATTGCATTAATTAGTGCCTTTCCAATTGATGCAATAAATAACTTATTGGATTGCCCTTGCCATCAAATTGCTGAAATTTGGGTGGTTGGTAATTCAGAGGCATCTTTAGCATATTAATTCTTTATGTGTATGATTTTGCATACATATAATAGAATTTAACTAGAGTCTCAACTTGATCTTTGACAACTTCTTTGATGAGTTTTTTAAGTTGAGCAGTAGAAATTGGACTATTAATAGTCAATTAATTGTCACCCTTAACTTTGACTAGAAGTACTTCTTCTACTTGTATTTCTAATAAGTTATTTATTGCATTAATTGGTGCCTTTCCAATTATATTTTCTAATTTAACAATTAAACATGAAATTTAGGTATCTTTGTTCTCTAAAACTATTTGGGAGTTTTTCTACCATCTTAGTCAAGTTAGCAATTTATTCTTCCAATGATATTATATTGGTCATCAATAGAGACATAGTACTAAAATAAAACATGAAGTCGAACCATGGCATCAGAAGTTGATGTAGAGTTTACACTTGAGTTTTTTCCTTTATCATCGATTTGAATGATGAGAAAAGGTCATTTATCTCAAAAGAAGATATTTTTATCCTTTGTCCTCGTAAAGAGACAATGGATTACTAGTGAACATAAATTATTTGTTCATACAAATTTTAGCTTGATTTGGTTTTAATTATAGTATTAGAATTATCATCGATAAAGAGAACTAACATGTAATGAATTAGAGATTGAGGTTGAGTTCCTCAATGATGAAGGTCATATTTCTTAAAAGTTACCATTTTCTTTTATTTAGCATCATTATATTTCAAATATATGACTGTAAAATAAGAGATGAGAGGAGAAGATTGTGCCACTAGGCATGCTAGAAATTAGTACACATAAGTTTCATATATGAAAATTGAATAATAACTCAAGGATAAATAATCAATTTTATTAATCTTGAGAAGTATATTATAATCTCTAATGTAAAATTCTTATTACAAAATTTAAATCCTCTAATTCAAATCTTTATTAGTGTTATTTTTCAAAAAGCTAATGGTTGATGATGAAAACCTAGAAATGCCTTATCATCATAAGAGATTAAAGTAAAGAAAAAACTTTCAAACTATTTTAAAGTTGTTTGAAACCTTAAAATGCTACTCGATTACCTTTTAGACCAACTAAGTTTTTTTAAGCCAAGACCAAATCCATCTTACCAAATCTTGAATGTGTGGAGGAGAGGTTTAGACTCTTTTTTTTCAGTGGAAAATCTCTCTTGAAAAATGCATCCTAGGTCAATAAGTTGAGTCTCAAAAATGAACTCTTGTAAGTTAGCATTAAGTATTTTTCAACCTGATTTATGTCTTAACAACTTTAGTACAAAAGTCAACTTTTGGTCAACTATACTTTTCAAGGGGTCAAACCAAGGTCTCAAGGTTGAATTGAGGTTCGAAAATGTCAAATAAGACATTAGTATGTTTGTAGGTCCCTTTAGGTGAAAAGTCAAAATTTGACTTTTTGGTGGGCAAAACGAGTTCAACGTGTGTCCATGTCACTATTTTTATATTAAAATAAGGCACATGTCCCTAGGATTGATGACCAATAAAGAACATTTCATTTTGAAATATTCTAAGACATATGTTACTTAAAGAATTAAAGTGCATATTCTTTTGTGTTTTATACCCTTTTTTAATGTCACTTACCTATATCATTTGCCATGGGTGCTTTGTCTATATATAGTAACTTTAAGGAAGTATTTCCAAGGATTAAGAGAGAGAAAGTGGCTCAGAAAATGATATCAAAATTAAGTGAAAATTAGAATGAAAAATAAAAGTGAAAATAAGAAAATACTACCCAAAATTCTACTCATTTTCTTTCTCTAATCTCACTTAAAACCCTAAACACTTCCAAATCCCAAAAATTACTAAAAATCATTTCTAAAACCACCTAAATACTAACCAAATCAAACTTATAACCTTAAACACCTTCCTTAAGTCTTTTACAACTTTTCTTTGATTTAATATCATATTTGGTGAGTTTTAATGTATTTTTTTATGTAATATGAGACTAACCACTTTCAAAAACACTTCCCTTATCTATTCAGAGCCTTGGTTGGGGGGTTTTAGGGTCCATTTATGTTGATTTATAAGCTAAAATAAAGTATGGTCTGGTTCTGCCTATTGATGAACCGCCAGTTTGCTGTTCTTCATTTAGCCAGCTGTCCATGCCCCAAACTGACTATCCAACAATAGCAGGGGCGGTTATTCATGCTAGAAGTCTAGTTGTATAGAGCAAAACCCTTTGTTTTAATGTTTTTTGTACAAAATGACTCCAATGATGGGCTTAGGGTCATAGTCACCTATTAAGAAGTGATTTTACTTTGCAAAGACAACCCCAAATGTTGTAAGATGATTGGATTCTTCTTATTTTTCACTTGTTTTCAATTTAAAGCTTTTGTTTTAATCTTTATTTGCATGCATTTCATTTTAAAATAACAAGTTACTAATCAATTATAATTATTCTAATTACTTTTTATTAATGGTACTAAACTTATTACATTATAATACTATATGTGTGAATTTTTATGTTCATGGCTATATTATGTGCTTGTTATTTATGCTTGATGATGATTCATGGGTTCTTGCTTGATTGTATCATGCATTTGCATTTTCATTTGTGTGATAGCATCTTATGTTCTTGATTGCATATCACTAGAATTTGTGTGAATCATTTTTAGATCTTTTAAGTGCATATACAATGTGTGTAAGAAACAAATTCACTAGCATCTTTTGTGTATCCCAAAATTACATTCATTTGTGTGCTTCCCAAAATTGAATCATACATTATATGCATTTATATGCTTCTTAAATATAATGTTGTTTGAATCATGCATTTACATTGCTTATCATATTACATTCAGCTAAAGTGGCAATCAACCCCTAAACTATCATTCAAGGTGCAATTAACCTCAAAATCAACTTTTTTTTTTGCTATTTAACCTTAAAAGATAAAACTTTCGGCAATTTACTCCAATTTTTCAATAAACATAGAGAGTGCATACACTCTCCTAAATTATATAAATAAATAAATTTTTTTATTTATAAAAATAATAATTTTAAATAATAAACATAAAACCTACTTCTTATCTCCAAAACTCCCACAGCCTTATACCAAAACTCCTACTGCTTCTAATAATGAAATTGCCTCCCATACTTCCATCATTCATCTCCACCGACATTGCCTACATACATCCACCGTTCATCTCCACCGATGTTGCCTATACCATCTTCAGCGTTGCCTTCACTCTCTTTCATTGGTGATGTCGCTGCCGTTGTTGCTTCTTTTATTTTTGCTTTCGACCCACCACCTCCCACAATGCCTCTACCCGCTTTTAGCAATGCTTCCTTCACGTCCTACCCATAACCTTTCACGTTATCATCGCCCACCTCAACCAGCTCTGGCTTCAATCTACTTCTACCAACATTGGCTCTACCCACTTCCATAAATGACTATGCTGCTTCTACTACTTCTTTTCTTTATTTTTTTTTAAATCTCTCACTCACTTTTCTTGTTTTTTTATTTTCTTGATTATAATTCTTCCCATTTATGAATGCATGATTAATATAGGATCGATTCAATTTTTTTTTATATGTTTTTAAGATAAGAGAAACTTTAATTTATTGGTGTTATGGGTAAAAATCAAGATTTTGGCTATAAATATTGTTATTTTTTTATTCTATAAATTTCCTCCTTAAATATAATTTTCTAATTCTTGAAGGATTTTCTTAATTCAAATGGCAGTGGTGATTTTGGGTTGTTGATTTACAATGATGTGATTTATAGCAGTGGTTATTTTATGCAGTAGTAATTTTTATAGTGGTGGTGGTGGTGGTGGTTTTAGGCAATAATAATTTTTGGGATGGTAGTGGTAGTTTTGGGCAGTAGTGATTTTTGCAGTGGTGGTAGTGGTTTCAGGTGGTAGTAATGGTGATGATGAGCAATGAATATAGTGGTGGTTTTATGCAAGCAATGGTGGTTTTAGATGGGCATTAGTGGTTTTGGGTGGATGGTGGTGGTTTTGATGGTTTAATTGATGTTTCGGATGAATGGTGGTAGTTTTGATGGTTTAATTGATAGTTTAAATAATGGGCATTAGATAGTTGTAATATTTTTATATTAAACAGATAAATCTAATTTTAATAAAGGAGGGGAGAGAAAAATGAAAAAAATAATTGTTATTATTATTTAATATGATCCACTTAATGTAAGTGGAATGTATGCTTCACTCTCCTCGGTAAATTATCAAAATTTCAAATTTTTTGGGTGAAATAGCCAAAAAAGTTGATTTTGGGGTTAATTGCACCTTGGATGATAGTTTAGGGGGTGAATTGCCACTTTAACCCATTGCATTCTATATATATTGTGCTCAAACTCTCTTACTACTAACTCTACTAACTTTACTAACTGATGTGTACTAATTCGCAAGCGTAAAGAATCGTATCAAGTAGTAAATAAATATATCGTCCCACAAAGATTTGGTGATGACCACTGTAATACTCACAATGTTTAATTATTTAGACAACGAAATAGAGTTTGCAATTTCAAGAAAATAAAACTAAATTAAGAAAAATAAAAACACAAATTCAATTCCAATTTTAAAAGCTAGGGTTCTTTATTCTCAATTGACCATTTCAAAGGATTGAATACACACCTAGGTTTACACTAGTTCTAATTTATTTTGAAGGCATCTTGACAATTATAGATCTTCCTCTCAGATAAACCTATAATTAAATCAGAATTAATCAACACTAAGTTTGACGGCTCTCACCAACCTAATGTCTTTTAAAACCAATTTTAACACACAACCTTTAATCAATATTAATCTACTTAAGTGTCTCTCGACTAAATAAGCAACT